>JAGPOW010003435.1:71655-86411 GCA_030014935.1 Caiman crocodilus | reverse complement strand
CTCAGTTTCTTCAACTCCCCCCGGTGCTTCATCCCACCCCTCCCCGGCTAAGGGGAGGGGAAAGGGGGCTGGGGGTGGGGCCTGAGTTCTAAGGGTAGGGGGTTGTAGGGGTTGGACTTAGGGGCCCAAGAGGACAGACTTAGCAGGGGAGGGGTGGGATGAAGCACCTGGGGGAGTTGAAGAAACTGAGAGGTGGGGCTAGGGGTAAGAGGGCAGGGCTAGGGGGGATTGGGTGAGGTATGGGCAGGAGTGCAGCTATTGGGGCTGGAGATGGAGCCAACAGGCTAGGAGTGGGTTAGGGTGGGGCTATGGGGTGTGGCCAAGGGGCTGGAGTGGGGTTACAGGGGCTAGAGAGAGAGAAAGGCGAGACTAAGTGGAAGGGGCTGAGGGTAGAGCCAAGGGTGAGGTGGCAGGCTTGGAGGCTATTTGGGGATGGGGCTTGGACCTAGAGCAGGCTTGTCCAACATGCAGCCAGCCAAGGTATTTTCTGAGGCCCATGGTGCAGTGACGGAAAATGAAAGTAAACACTATTTACTTTCATTCCCACTCCTTGTCTCTCCCCCAGCCCCTCAGCAGCTTCCTAATGATTGCTGAAGGGTTAGGGAAGGGACAAGGTTTCCACATGCACCGCATCAGCTTGATGTTGCTGACAAGGTCCGTGTGGGAAGAGGAGTAGCCATGTGCCCAGCCAGAGCAGCAGGGGGCTCAGCTGCATTTTCCCCCTACCTATGCTGGTCAGTCCCAAGCAGCACATGGCTCTACCGCCGCCTCTGATGGCTGGCGCCGACCCGGGCAGGTCTTTCCCATCCAGAGCAGCATGCAGCTGAAGCCTGATTCCCACATGCTGCTGGGGACAAGAGGAGGCCTGCCAGGTTAGCACCAGCCAGCAGAAGCGGCGGCAGAGCCATGTGCCACTCGGGACTGACCGGTGCAGGCAGGGGGAAAATGTAGCTGAGCTCCTGCTGCTCCAGCTGGGCTCATCCTGTCCCATCCGAAGTGGCATACAGCTCTGCTGCTGCTTCTGCTGGCCAGTGCAGACCCTGCTGGGCTCCTCCCATCACCAGCAGCACGTGAGAAGCCAGCTTCAGCTGCATGCTGCTTTTCCTGGCCGGTGCTGACCCAGCTGGGTCCGTCCCATCTGGAGCAGCATGTGGCTTCTCACGAGCTGCTGGGGATGGGGGGAGCCCAGCAGGGTCTGCACTGGCCAGCAGAAGCGGTGGCAGAGCCATGTGCTTGCCACTCAGGACAAGCCCGGCCAAAGGGGCAGGGGCTTAGCTGCATTTTCCTCCTGCCTGCACTGGTCAGTCCCAAGCGGCACATGGCTCTGCCGCTGCTTCTGCTGGCTGGTGCTGACCTGGCCAGCCTCCTCCTATCCCCAGCAGCATGGGGGGCCTCAGCAGGTGTGGTCATGGTATGACCTCTACAGGGCAAGGCAGTGGGAGCCGGTGTCTTTCGGACCCCACACTCCAGGCTTGCAGCACTGAGGCCACCGGGGCTGTGGGCAGCCAGGCACCATGGTGCGCGGAGCCCCGTGGGTGGGCGGGTGAGGGGCTGCGGTGCAGTGGCTGCCTCGCTCTAGCCACTCTCAGGCAGCGCCAGCTCGTGGGGCTGCACTGCTTGGGGGATGGTGATTTGGAGCTATTTATTTCTCCCCTTCTGTCTCTGGGGCAGTAGCTGGCTGGATGTAGAATGGGTCCCTCCTGCCCTTGCCCACCAGCTGCTACCATGAACCTTGCAGTAACAGGCAGGTGCAGTAGGGCTACACAGGCAGGGTCTCTTTGGCCTAGGACAGAGGGTGTTTGAATATGGCTCATCGGCCCACTGGGTGATAAAAAGTTCATGATCTGGCTCCACATTCAAAAAGATTGGATACCCCTGACCTAGAGGTTCATTCTTCCTCTGGGGTTCTGTGGTAGGGCAGAGCCTAGAGTTGCAGGAGGTGGGGCTAGGGAGCTGAGCTTACAGCAGCTCCTCCCCCCAGGCCACCGGGGCACCATGCACAGCGGGAGCGTATGGAAGGCTACTGCCTCTTCAACCACGTGGCCATCGCTGCCCGCCACGCCCGGGAGCACCGTGGATTGCAGCGGTGAGCCCAGACACCTGAGTTCTCTAGGTGGGGTTGGGGAGCGGGTGGAGGTGAGAACAGGGGAGCTTGGTTCTCTGGGAAGGGAGAGGGACTGAAAGTGGGAAGCCCAGATGCGAAGATTTTTTTTTTTTTCCCCCTCAACTCTTGACATCATCGGTTCCAGGGTCCTGATTGTTGACTGGGATGTCCACCATGGGCAGGGAACCCAGTTCATCTTTGAAGATGATCCCAGGTCAGGAGTGAGGGACTCTGGAGCTGCAGGGTTGTGGGGGGGCACAGTCTGCGGGTCAGGAGTGAGGGGCACCACAAGACTATATGATACCTTGTCTTCTACAACACCCCCAGCGTCCTGTACTTCTCGGTCCATCGCTATGACAACGGGGCATTCTGGCCACATCTCCCGGATTCCGATTCATCGGCTGTGGGGCGGGGACAAGGCTGTGGCTTCACCATCAACCTGCCCTGGAACCAGGTGAGGGATCCCAGTATCTGGCCCCACCTCTGGTGGGGATCCATTATGCTTGGCCGTTCATCAGCCACCCCACCCCAGAGCTGGGTGCATTGTGGTTCTCCTTCCATGACATGCTTTATACCTGGCTGTTCAGCCCTAGAGCTGGCTGCATCTCTGCTTTATCTGTGTCTTGTTATACCTGGCCATTCCCCAGCCCCTCCACCTCAGAACTGGGCATATTTAGGTCTCCCCCTGGAGTGTTATATTCAGCTGTTACCCACTGCCCCATCCCAGAGCTGGTTGCATCTTGGAATTCTTTCTAGACTATTATACTCAACTGCCTCTAGACACCCCCGCCCCAGAGCTGGGCACATTTCAGCCTTCCTGTGGGGTGTTATACTCAGCTATTTCCCAGCCACTACCCCCTCCTGGCAGGCACTTCTGGGATTTTTCTCTAGGTTGTTATACTCGGCTGTCCCTAGGTGCCCTCAGCCCAAAGCAGGCATGTGGCTGATTCCCAGGTGTTCCATCCCAAATCTTGGCACATCTCAACTCTATTTGTGCCATATTATACTGGATTACTTCTCACCTGCCTCCCCAAGAGCTGGCTGAATCTGGGCCACCTTTGTGCTCCATTATACTTAGCTGCCCCCAACCCCTTCACCCCAGAGCTTGGTGCATCTTGGCCCCATATCCCTCACCCAAGACCCTGCTTCTATCCTAGCCTGGCATGACGGACGCCGACTACATCTCTGCCTTCCTTCAGCTCCTGCTGCCTGTAGCCTTTGAGGTACTGGAGGGGGACCTGATCTCTGCCCATTCCTAGGGGGAGATGGGTGCCTCTCAGCCTTTCAGGGGGGTGGTGTTTGTACTAGAGCAGTTTTGGCTGTCCCACCCTAGAGCTGGCTGCACTTGGGCTCATTTTGGGTGCTGTTAGCTTGCCCATTCCCTAGCTGTCTCAGCCTTCCCCATGGGGTGTTAAGCTTAGCTGTTCCACCCCAATACTGAGTATGTCCTCACCCCCCCTCCATGGGGTTCTTATAACCACCCATTTCCTAGCTGTTCAACCTCAGAGCTGGGTGCATACTGGCCCTTTTTACAGGGTGTTGTCCTCAGCTGTTCCTAGATGCTGCACACTAGACCTGGGCACATCTCAGGCCCCCATACCTAGGTGCACCACCCCAGAGGTGGGCAGATCCTCCTCCTTTTGTGGGGCATTATATTCAGATAGATGTTCCACCCTGGAACAAGCTGCATCTCATCCCATCCATAGAACATTTATACTTGGTTGTTTCCGAGTTCCACCCCAGAGCTGGGTGCATTCTAGCCCTTTTATGGGGTGTTTATACTTGGCTGTTTCCAGCTGCCCCACTCCACAGCTGGGCACATCTCAGCCCCATCATAGGGCATTATATTCAGCTGTTTCCTGGCTGTTCCACCCCAGAACTGGGTGCATCCAGGGGGTTGGAGGGCTTTGAGGAGGGAGCAGTTCCGGGCTTTCACCCAACCCATTCAATCCAGTTCCAGCCCCAGTTGGTTCTTGTGGCTGCTGGCTTTGATGCTGCCATTGGGGACCCCAAGGTGAGTGGTCAGGCAGGGCTAGAAGGGCCTGAGGGCAGGGCTAAGGGCACGTGGGTGGGGCTTGGAGGGCTGGGCATGGGATGGGGTTGGAGATGAACAAGACCAGTGAGAGGCTGTGGGTATGGTTAGAGAGGGATGGGACAGGATGTGGAGGCAGGTGGGGCCAGAAGGGCAGGGTCCCAGAGACAGGTGGGGCTAGAGGGGCTGGGAGTGGGGGCCCTGGCAGTCCAGGTTCTGCCCACCCCCTCTGCCCCCAATCCCTTATCTCCTGTTGCCACCCCTCCAGGGGCAAATGTTGGTGTCACCTGCCTGCTTCGCCCATCTCACCCACATGCTGCTGGCACTGGCTGGGGGGAAGGTTGTGCTGGCCTTGGAGGTAAGTGATGATGACACCCCCCCTCCCCAGAGCTGGGCACATACCTGCATGTTATATGCAGCCATTTCTCCCCAGAGGTGGCAACATCCTGGCCTTTTGTACCCAGTTGCTCTCCCTGTTCTTCTTGGGTACCTGGGCTTGTCTCTTCCTTGTTATACTTCATCACTCCCTACCCCAGAATTGGCTGCAGCTCAACCTTTCCTGCTCCCTGTTCTCACTCACTCCTAACCTCTTCCACACCAGAGCTGGGCGTATCCTGGCCCCTCACTGCCACCCTCCTCTCCCCCTACAGGGTGGCTACAACCTCCACTCTCTCACTGAGGGGGTCAGTGCTGCCCTGGGGTCTCTCCTGGGAGACCCCTGCCCCCCACTGGCTGGGCCAGCTGCCCCCTGTCCCAGGTAAGTTGTGGCAGGGGGGAAAAGGGGAGGTGGTGGGGGCTGTGATCTTGGGGTGCAGAACTTAACTTTACATACTGTCTCCAGCGCTCTCCAGTCCATCTCAAAGGCTCTGGGTATTCATGCCCAATTCTGGCCATCTCTGCGGCATGTTGGTGAGTCTGGATCTGCCCTGGCAGGAGGGTGTTGTACTTGGCTGTTAACATAAATGACACATAAGCATTGACAGTGGGGCAGGCAGAGCTCTGCTGTGCTGGCTGCACTGCTGCCATCAGCTTAGAAATCCTGGGGGAGCACATTTTCCCACCCCCTCACATTGCCTATGGCTATTAGCCCATTGTGACCAGCTCTGGGCTGAAACATCTCAGCCATTCCTATGCTGTGAGCTCTCCCCAAGTCCACCCCCTCAGATGGGTTATGCTCAGCTGTTTTACCCCCAGAACTGGCTAAACCTCAAATATGTCCATGCCCTGATATACTCAGAAGTTCCCCAGCTCCTTCTACCCCAGAGCTGGCTGCATCTCTCACTGCCTGGGACAGACTTACACAAAGCTGTTGTTGCTTAGCTATCACACCCCAGAGTTGGATGCATCTCTGCAATGTTTCTTTATTCCGTGCCTCCCCACAGAGGTCTCAGCACTTTCCACAGAGGATAAGGGAGTAGAGGAGGCACTGGGGGAGACGGGGGGGGTCCCATACCCAGTGGAGCTGCCCAACCCAGAGGCTCTGCCTGCCTTGGAGGCCCCACCACCACGCCGCCCCCCTGCCTGTACTGGCTTGGTCTATGATGAACGCATGACCCAGCACTACAACATGTGGGACAGGTAGGCCTGGATTTGCTGTAGGGAGGCTAGTGGGCCTGGATGCCTGGATTCATGGGGACAGTGGCTGGGGGGCCTAAGTCCCAGAGTCTTTGTGAGGGCCTAGTCACCTGGGTCCTGGCTGGAGGTTCCAGATGCCTGGGCTCATGGGGTGGGGCTGGGGTGGCCAGATGCCTGAGTTCTCAGGGTAGTGAGTGGATTCTGACTGCTGCCAGGGAGGGTTGGCAGCCTGAATGCCAGGGTTGCCCATTGCTTGGCTGTGCAGGGGACTCAGATGTCCAGGCACTGAGCCTTCCCCTGTCTCCTACCAGCCAGCACCCAGAGCAGCCACAGCGGGTGACCCGGGCCCTGAGTCGGCTGCAGGAGTTGGGGCTGGAGCTACGGTGCCTGCGCCTGCCTCCCCGTCTGGCTACTGAGCGTGAACTGTTGCTGTGCCACAGGTACCGGACGCCTGGGTTCTCTGGGGTGGAAGGGTGAGAATAGCAGGGGTGCTGAGTCCAGATGCCTGGGTTGGGGTGGGGGGGGTGGAGCAGGGAATGCTTGAAGCCCAGATGCTCCAAGGGTGCTATGAGGGTGAGGGGCAGAGGGCTACACCTGGACTTCTGGATTTTCCTCCCCCAGCCCAGAGTACGTGGCCAGACTCCGGGCCACAGTTGGGCTGCGCCCGCGGGAGCTGCATCGTGCTGGTTCCCGCTACAACTCAGTCTACATGTGTGGGGAGTCCTTTGAGGCTGCATGCCTGGCAGCTGGCTGTGTCCTTAGCGCTGTGGATGCCGTGCTGGCTGGGCAGGTGTGTTTTGTTTAGTGTGTGTCGTTTCCCCCCCTCTCCCCCAAGCTGGGCACCTGTTGACCCCATTTGGGTCAGCTGTTCCCTGCCTGTTCTACTCTGGAGCTGGGTGCATCTTGGCCTCATCTGGGCCCTATTATATTTGACCATCTCTCAGATTGTTCTACTTTAGAATTGGCTGCATCATGGCCTTGTCTGGGTGGGGTTATATTCAGCCCTTCCTTGCCAGAGCTGGGTGCATCTCAGCCCTTCTCCTGTAGTGTTATTCCTGGCCAGTTTCTGATGGTCCAATTCCAGAGATGGGTGTATCTCAGCTCCATGTGGGTGGTGTCATACTGGGCTGTTTTCTGCCTATTCCACCTCAGAGCTATGAGGGTGTCTTGGCCAGAACCAGGCAGTGTTATACTCAGCTGTTTTCCAGCTGCCCCACCCTAGAGCTAGGCACTTTTTCAGCCTTGTCTGGATGGTGGTTTATTCAGCCTTTCCTAGTTGTCCCACCCCAGAGCTGGCCATGTCTGATGGCTCCCTTTATGACTTTTATATTCAGCTATTCCTCAGCAGCTCCATCCTAGAACTAGGCACAGCTTGGCACTATCATCACTCTGTTATACTTGTCTGTTGCCTAATTGTCCCACCCTAGAGCTGGCTGCATCTCAGCCCTGTCTCTCCACCCACCAGGTGCAAAATGCAGTGGCTGTGGTGCGGCCTCCAGGGCATCACGCAGAGCCTGATGCTGCCTGTGGCTTCTGCCTCTTCAATTCTGTGGCCCTGGCAGCCCGCTATGCCCAGCAGGTGGCTGGCCGGCCCTTGCGGTGAGCCTGGATGCCTGGGTTTTCTGAAACTGGAAGGTGGGGAGCAAGGGGGGCTAGGAGTCCAGATGCCTGGCTTCCATCTTCCATTTCATCCCCAGGGTTCTGATTCTGGACTGGGATATTCACCATGGCAATGGAATCCAGCATATTTTTGAGGAAGACCCCAGGTACTAGGGGGAGGAGGTATTCTGCTTGTCTGTTCCTCTCCCCTGTCCCACCCCAGAGCTGGGTGGGACATAGCCCTATTTGTTCCATTTATACTTGCCCTTCCCATTCCCTATTTATACTCAGTCATTTGCAGCTGCCCCACCCCAGAGGTGGGCACATCTCTGATCCCCTTCTCCCTCCCCTCTTTCCTCCCCCTCGCAGTGTGCTGTACATCTCCCTGCACCGCTATGATGCTGGCGCCTTCTTTCCAGGGGGGCCAGCGGGAGGAGCAGGGCAGGTGGGGCGGGGGCAGGGGCGGGGCTACACCCTTAATGTGCCGTGGGAGGAGCCTCGTGCTGGGGACCCCGAATACCTGCCTGCCCTGCTGCGCCTCTGCCTGCCTGTCGCCTACCAGGTGTGCCTGGATGCTGGGGTTCATTCCTTGGATGGGGGATGAACCCCTGTGTCCCTTCCCCAGGGGGGTGGAAGGGTTTCAGACATCTGGGTTCTATTCTGGCTGGGTAGAACCTGGGCTCTTTCCCCTAGTGGTGCTTGGAACATGTGGGTTCTGTACTAGTCTGGGTTCCTTACTGGCAACACCTGGGTTCTCTGGCAGTGCCTGGGTCCACTACCCTTACCCTAGGTTGGGTAGAGTGAAGGGAGAGGTGGGGATTCCCAGATGCCTGAGTCCTCACCCCTCCCCACGCACATACAGTTCAGGCCGGAGCTGGTGCTGGTGGCAGCTGGGTTTGATGCGGCACAAGGTGATCCCCTGGGTGGCTGCCTGGTGACCCCCCAGGGCTACGGCGCCATGGCCTGGCTACTGGCTACGCTGGCCTGCGGCCGCCTTATCCTGGCCCTTGAGGTACTGAGCCCACTTACCAGCCCCTGACCCCACCCCTTCAGCCCTAGTCTTGCCCCTTCAGGGTCCAGGCCCTGCCCCCTCTGCCAGGCTATACCCTCTTTAGCCCAGGAGTTGGCCCTACCTGTGGCCCTACCCCCTTCCTGTGCAGAGGCTCCACCCACCACCCAGGATCCCTCCAGGATCCTGCTAATGTCCCTTGTGGGAGTCCTGACCCAGGCCATGTCTCCATATCAATGCTGGCCCCTCCCCTGCCTCCTAGGGACCCTGATCCTATAGAGTGGAGACACTGGGTTGTCTGTGGGTTGGAAGAAGTAGGCGGGGTCAACCATAATGTTATTATCAGTAACATTTGCATGTGCAAATGTGGATCATTAGCATTCCCCCTGCTGTAAAACTCACCCATGGCCAAATTTGCATGTATGCTCCTGCATAATATCTATGCAAACAGCATTAAAATTTAGGCAAGAAATATGCCAAGATACATAAACTACATTCAGATGCCCAGACCTAAACTGGTCATGCAAATGAAATCAGATGTATGCAACTTTAGTTAGTTAGGCAAATCTTCATCCAGTTAATTTGTATCTGCCTGGTTTATCCAAATGTATGCTTGGGTTATGTAAATATGTACCTGATTTATGTGCATCTCCATTGATTTGTTCCTTGAGCAGTTCTGCAAATCCCTTGTCTGATTTGTGTGTCTTGAGCAGCTTTGCAAATCTCTAAAAATTAATGAAAATCTTGAACATAATTATACAGACATTGCTAAAATATGTCAATCTTATTCAGGTTTCTGTATCCAACACACCCCAGCCACTGTCTGTTGTATGCAGTTCTAATTTATGCACCTGTATCCCCATATATCCCATGTGGTTCTGAGCATTGCTGTGGACAGACTGCTGTCTTCACCCCTGTGGCTGGGGGAGAGGCAGGGACTTCTGTTATAAACCAATGGGGTTCCCTCCCAATTTGTCATGGCAACTGTTGGTTGGGGTTTTTTGGGGTTTCTTGTTTTTGTTTTTTTTTCCCTCCTGCCTCCCCTCCCCACAGGGTGGCTACAACCTGGCAGCAACAGCAGAGTGTCTAGCCACGTGCGTCCGGGCACTGCTGGGAGACCCCCCACTGGCCCCACCTCCAGTCTTGGCACTACCCCTGTCTCCACACCCCCAGCCCAGCGCTCTCCATGCCCTTGGCATGGCCAGCGCTGTGCACCGTACCTACTGGGCCTGCCTGCGTCTCCATGGTAAGCTGGATGCCTGGGTTCCTTCCTTGGGGCAGGGAGGAGGGTCCCAGATGCCTGGGTTCCTGCCTTTGGGAGGATGGGGTCTTGGATGCTTGAGTTTGCCCTTGGTGGGGCCCTGATGCTTGGTTCCTAACCAGGAGGGCCAGGATGCCTGAGTTTCTGCCTTGGAGTTGGAGGGGGCCCGGATACCTGGGTTCTTTGGAGAGGGGGTAGGGGCTGGGAGCCAGGATATCTGAGTTCCATCCTCCCCTTCTCCCTCCCAGTGCCCTCCATGGACTGTGATACCTCTGGGGACAGAAGCCCAGCCCCCCAGGAGGCCCTACCTCCTGATGACCTCTCCTCCCTGGGTTCCCTCTCCCTGGAGGACAGGTCCCAGGAGGGGATGGGCAGCCCAGACTCTGTCCCTGTGGGCTGGACCAGGAGGAAGATGAAAACCGAGCCCGAGTTGGAAGGGGTGGGGATTAACCCAGAAGGGGAGGAAGCTCCTGCAGAAGGGGCAGGGCTTGCAGCCCCAGATTTACCAGAGGTAGGTGATAGAGGGGTTTGGATCCCAGATACCTGGGTTCTCTGAGAAGGGGGTGAGGCTAGGGGGGTGACGGCAGGGGAAACTAGGAGCCCAGATGCCTGGGTCCTTATTCCTCCTCCCCACCCCACCTGCCCCATTCCCTCCAGGATGCACTCTACGCTGTGACACCGCTGTCCTGGTGCCCTCACTTGAGTTCTGTAGCACCAGTGCCCCCAGCTGGGCTGGACATCCTGGCACCATGCCAGAAGTGTGGGTGCCAGGGTGAGAACTGGGTCTGCCTCACCTGCTACCAGGTGAGCCCATGGTAGCCTGCACTTACTCTCTCCCCCCTCCCCCACATAGTTTTGCTGTGCCCATCATTCCTGACCTGCAGCCCTTCCCCCTCCCTTCCCCTCAATATATTAACCCCTTGCTTCCCAGGTTTTGTGCAGCCGCTATGTGGCAGGTCACATGGTTGCCCATGGTGATGCTTCTGGCCACCCCATGGTCTTGAGTTTCGCGGACCTCTCTGCCTGGTGCTATGACTGTGAGGCCTATATCCATCACCCAGTAAGTCCCACCTGCTGCCTGGGTCATACCTCACCCCCATATGATCAATCAGCAGCTGGGGTTCCCTCCCTCTTTCAGCTCAGTTGAGTTCCAGCTGCAAAGTTAATTTTCTGGGAGGGAGACGTCTCCCCTCCCCATCAGCACCTGTACAGTCTGAGCCACTCAGCTTGGGAGGGGCTGAGCTGGGTCATTCTATGGTATAGAGGGGATGGGGTAGTGGGAAAGTCCATTCCAGTACAGTAGGAGGGAGCTGGCATGCTCTGTTCAAGAGCATTAGGGGGATGCTGGGATTATCCATTCTCTGTGGTGACTGAGGTTTTCTCAGGGATATTATCCCTGAAGGTGGGGAATGTTCTACCTTGCCTTCTGTGAGCCCTAACATTTCTAGATTGTTCCTTTCTCTGTAGCAGTGCAGGGGAAGGTGAGATCTTCCCTTATTCCTAAGGGGGCTAACAGTCCATTCTGGGATAAAGTTTGAGGGGAGAGGAGAGAGAACTGTTACATTCTCTCTGATGGTGGGGAGAGGGCAGGATGTTTCATTATCCCAAGGCAGTGTTAGGCTCTTCTGTTCCGTATGATGACGGGAAGGATGAAATGTTTCACTCTTGGGCTAAGGGTTGGGGGGTGGAAATGTGGGACTGTTTCATTCTCTGCAGTGATGGGGAGGCTGTTGGGCTGTTCCATTTCTCCTTTGTTTCTATCTTCTCCTCCCCCTCCCTGCCCCAGACCCTTTTGCCAGCCAAGATCTTGGCTCATCGCCTCAAGTTCGGCAATGAGCTGCCTGCACTACTTTGAACCAGGCCAGTCACCGAAGCATAATCATCCCTCACCTCATCCACGGACAATGGACTAACCCAGACTCTTCAAGGGCTATACACACTGGCAGAAAAACAGCAGTTCAGCAGCAACCAGGATGCACTAGCAGCTTTAGGATTTAATTCTCCCACTTCTACATGACATCTATTCCCACCCCAGCCCAAGCTTCCACCAGCATTAATTACAGCAGGGGTTTTTGTAAGACCTACAGTAAGCCAAAGAGAGGGAGGTGTCTTGTTCCTCCACCATAGCTTTGGCACTTGTGATGTTACAATAAAAGTGGGAGGGTGCAATGGGGTGTAGTTGTCTGTCTCTTCTGCTGGAGGAGGGATTTACATGTCCAAGAATTATACCCCCCCAGTTCATCTCCGGCCTTATGGAGCCAAAGGACCTTTTTACATTTCTCTGTATAAAAAATTAATTTTCATAGTTGTTAGGGGCTGGAAGGGACCTTACAGATTACCAGGTTCAGGTGCAGGTCCCCTGCCCCCTGCAGTTGGGCAGGAAAGATTGCTGGTGATCCCAGCAAAATGGACATCAAGATGGTTTTTGAAGATTGCCACTGTGCCTGACTGTACCACCAGTGGAGGGAGCCTGTTCCAAACTCTCAGCATGTGGACTTTAAGTTTTTCCTTAAGTCTAGTCTGAAGCACCCCTCAATCAGTTTGTGCTCATTGTTTCTTGTCCTCCTTTGGGGGACCTTGGTGAATAGGGACTCCCCCAGGCCCTGATGTATGTTCCTGATGTAGGCTACTGCCAAGTTCCCTTTGAGTCTTCCATGCTCCAGGCTGAACAGTTCTAAGTCTTTCAGCCTTTCCTCGTATGACCTGCTCTCTAGGTCTCTAAATCATGTACATAGCCCTCCTTTGAATTCTTCAGCTTCTTTGCTTCCTTCCTGAAGTGTGGCAATCAAAACTGGAGGCAGTACTCCAGCTGCGGTCTCACCAAGGTCAAGTAGAACACAACAATGACACCTTTATCCCTGCTTGAGATGCCTCTGTAGATGCATGCCAGTATTTGATTAGTTCTGCCAGCTATGGCATCGCATTGGTGGCTCATGTTTATGTTGTCTATCAGTTGTGGTACTGGGAAGTATCATACTGCCAGGCCTGTAAAGGTGTTGCAGATTAATTCTCCCCAGATGGAGCACTTTGCATTCCTCCATATAAAACAAGAAGTTGAGGTCCACCCACTGTGTGAGCCTCTCCAGGTCAGCCTGTATTGCCAGCCTGTCCTGGAGCGTGACCATATTCCCCCATAGTTTGATGTTTTCAGCAAACTTTGCTAGTTTGCTTTTAATACCTGAATCCAAATAGTTGATGAACATGTTGAAAAATACTAGTCGGAGTAGTGAACCCTGAGGGACGCCACTAGTTACCTTCTGTCATGATGAATCAGTTCTATCAATCAGAACTCTCTAGGTACTACCTCAAGGCCAGTTACCTAGCCACCATACCATAAAGTAGTCAAAGCTGCATTTTCCCCAATTTGATTATGAGGACAGCATGGGAGAAGAGATCAAAGGCCTTTTTGAAGTCCAGGTACATTTAATTGGGGCGGGGGGTAGAGAGATGTGACATATCCATGTACAAAGAGGTGGGGGTAGAGTTCGCAGCACTCCTTGCTAGTGTACAAGGGGCTTCACTACTCATGCCTGGGTGGGTGGGAAGAGGTCAGCCATAGCCTCAGCATGTCCTGGTGCTGAAGAGGAGCACCCCAAGGTGTTGGAGCCTGGGGAGGGTTGGTCAGCTGAGGCTGGGAAGAAGTCTTGGCTGATCTCCCAGTATACCTTGGAGTGGGGGTGAGAGCTTACCCACGGTCCTAGGATGCCTTGGGGGTGGGGAAGAGGGTTTCTAGGATGCTAGGGAGAAAAGGTCAGTCAGTCTCAAGGGGGTGAGAGCATTAGCCATAATCCCAGGATGCTATGGAAGGGTGTGAGAGAAAAACCCCTTGGCAGTCTAGGATGCTCTCCCAGTATGCCTTGGGACTGAGGGGGCCTCAGAAGTCATCATCATCACAGAGGTCCAGGTAGACGTCAAAGGCCTCACGGTTACAGCTACCATCAGGCGTGAAGACGAACTTGTGGAAGGTGCCATCGATGCAGATTGCTGAGGGAGCATGAAGGGGAGGGTGGTCAGGAGCTCCCCCTGTCCCATCAGGCCCAGCACAGGGGTCTTGCTTCCAGCCCCATACCCCTGCACCCAGTCCCTTATCCCTGCACCCACCCCCATAACCCTTCCTCCAAGTCCACAGCCCCAATACTTCCCCAGCACCACAGCCCTGCTCTGCTCTTGTCCCTGATACCATGATGGTAGCCATGCCCCCTACCAATCCCCACAGCCCCAAGTCTTGTTAGTCCCATCTGCTTTGTTCCAGCCCTTCCCCCTTCCTTGTAACTACACCTTGACTCCCCCTAGCCCTACCCATTTGTCCTGTAGCTCTGCCCCTCTGCTCCCTAGCCCCACCCTCCCTCCCTCCAGTGACTGACCGATGACAGAGTGGGCGGCTGGGGCCCCACGGCCGAAAGCACAGAGGCAGGCTGCCTCAGCTGGCACTGTGAAGCTGGCCAGGCTCCACTGTGAGTCCACGTAGGGGCCCAGCACGGGGCCTACCTTGCCCACCCGTGCCAGCCTGCAGGGCCAAACAAGAGCAGGGAAACAATTATTATACTGTCCTCTCCCCCTGCCAGAAGCCCAGACCAGGGGGCAGCAACAAGTTGATGAGGGGTGCAGCACCATGCACTGGAAAGGGTTAATGGTGGGAGGGAATGGGGCTACAGGGCAGGTGCAGGGTTAAGGGAAAAGAGCAGGACTAGGGAGAATGGGAGCAGGGATACCTGCCAGCATTAGGGGAAATGGGTGGAGATACAGTGAAGGGGGAGAGCTAGGAAGAATGGGGGTGGAGCTACTGGAGTCAGTGATTGGGCTATGGGAAGCAGTGGGCTGCAGTGGGGCAGTCGCTAAAGGACAGGTGGGGGATAGAGTTGAAGAGGGTGGGGCTATGAGGTAGGGCCAGGTCTAGGGAGAACACGGGTGGGCTATTGCGAGAACAGGTGGCATTATGGGAAGGAGAGGAGGTGGGGACAGGGTTGAATGGGTGGGGCTCAATGACAGGGGATGGAGCCCAAGGCTAGGAAGAATGGGTGGGAGGGGCTATTAGGGGAGGTGATGGGGCTATGGAAAGGAGAGGGAAGGGTTGGAGGCAGAATCAGTGGGGTTGTTCTGCCTGGCATCAGTCACTGATGTCATGGGCAAAGGGGTGGGACTGTGGGGAAAAGAGGCAAAGCTACAGGGCACCCCC
>JAGPOW010003435.1:45648-61422 GCA_030014935.1 Caiman crocodilus | reverse complement strand
TTGTGGTACCCTATTTTGTGCCTGATCCTGAACACTGGGAAGATTACCTGGGAAGGCCCGGGGTCATTCCTTCGATGCTTCTGGGACATCCTGATGGTGCCTCAGCCCTGTAATGGGGTAGGGAAAGAATTACAGATTCAGCCAGATTCCCTACCTTGCCCCTGGGATCTGTTACCCCAGGCTGGATCCCAGGCCCAAGATCCCTCCTGCCTGCCCTGAGCTCTTCCGTACAGGCCCCTGAATTAATCCTGCCTTCACCTGATTGGATCCCATTCCCTCAGAAGATCCCCCTAAGAAAAGTCTCCAAGCTGGATCTGGGATCTCCCCTTAATGGATTTTCTTTTTCCAGATCCCCCAATCCATGCCCCCCAGTTGAGTCCCCTCCCCCAGATCTCCTCAATAAACCCCCTCACTCACTGCCACTACCCCCAGTAGATTGGTCTCTCCCCAATATCCCAGACCCCCCTGTATGCCCACCCATCTGATCCCAGATCTCCTGCAGTCGATCCCCCCCTCTCTCACATCCCCTCGTTCACTACCACCTTCACCAGATCCCAACCCTCCAGAGGATCCAACTCCTTAGATATCCGCTCTCCTACTTCCAAGGGGATTCCCCCAACCCTAATCCCCTCTCTCCTACCTCCCCAACGAGTCCCATGACCCCTCCAACCATATCACACCTACCTCCCCCTAACAGATCCCGGACTAGGGAAGACGAAAGCCCGAATCAGCAGGCCCGGGACCAACCGCTCCCCTTCCACGCCTGCGCCTCTCCCCGCTTTTCCCCTTCCGGTCTGCGCATGCGCAACTTCCCACTCCCCTGTAGCGCTGGCTTCCCCGCCCTTTTGCTGGCTCCGTCTCCGCAGTCACCGATTAAAAAGTAGGCGCTGAAACTCATTTTGGCGGCGTGATTCAGGCTGGCTAAGCACGGTTTTTCATTGCCTTGATTGTGCAGCCTTTGGCAGGGCTGGAAACAGTGAATCTGTGATTCCCCAGGGTGCTCTGGGAGGAATGAGGGCCTGCTGAGGGGTCATGAGGGGGAACTGGGATTTGCTGAGGAACCCAGTGTGGGAGAATAGGTCCTGTGGGGGGAATGGGGATGTGCTGAGGGATCTGGTGGGGTTAAACAGGTTGTAAGGGGGGAAGGTAGGGATCTCCTGAGGGACCCATGGCTATACAGCAAGTTACATAAGGTGGGTGGTAATCCATGGAAGGACCCAGTAGTGGAGAACAGGTCCCCTGAGAGGGGATGGAATCTAGTGGAGAATCCAGTGGGGAGAAGAGCAGGTCCTGTGGGGAAAATGGAACATGCTGAAGGATCTGGTGGAATATGGGTCCTCTGAGAGTAGGCAGGGATCTGCTGATGAATCCACAGATTCACCCTAGGAGGGCAGGAATCCCACTCAGTCCCATACCTGTGGGTTCTCCTCCCCTATTGGATCCCACTTCCCCACAGAGGACCTCTCACTGAATCCCATCCCCTGGGACAGATCATGCCTCCCCTCCAACAGATCCTTGAAGGGGAATCCTTTTTTTCATCTCCATACCCAGAGCAGAACAGATTCCCTTCTCATGGAATCTACCTTGCCCCCCCCCACCCTGATCTCTGGTAAAAACCTCCTCCAAAAGATCCTCCTCACTGAATACCTGTGCACCTACAACAGATTCCAGGCCCCTCTCATGGCCTGCCCCACCCCAACCGGGGAATCACAAATGCCCCATGACTAAGGGCTTCCCACCCCCATCATGAGGGAAGGACAAGAGCACCCCAAGCCAGACAAGATGGCCAATGCCCCCCGCCCCCTCAGCCTAGGCAAGGCTTCTAGAAAGTTCTGGCCTGTCTTGGTGTTCCCCTCCCCTTGCCTTGTTTGTGTAGTCTTTGTCAGGGCTGGAAGCAGTGAATCCAGGTGCCCAGTCCCCACCTGCTTTGCCCCCCCACAACCCTCTGCTCCCTGCCCAGAGAACCCAGGCGTCTGGGCACCCAGCCTTCTACCCCCTATCCTTCCACTCCCCACCCAGAGAACCCAGGCATCTTGGTCCCCCCATTCTGAACACCCGCAGGCTCCACTCCTCTCCCAGACTTGGAAGAGAAAACCTTTCCTCTGGTTCCCAACAAAGACAAAAGGCAAAACCACATACCCCACCCCATCTAGCCATGGCCTCCTGCTCCCCTCCCCCCCATCCAGCTGCTACCCCAGGATCAGACCTGGATTGGTGCCTCTGCTCTCTCCCCTTCTGGGCAGTGTCCCTGGGTTGGGGACCAGGGCCCCCAGATTAGGTATGGATCAGGGTCTCTACCCCCAGCACTCAGCTGGTGTTTCTGGATCAGAGACCCTTGCCCCCACATCCAGCCACATTCTCTGCCGCCATCAGCCTGGTGCCTTTGGATCAGGCCCACTGTCCCTCATGCAGGCAGTGTCCCAGATTTCACGCCCCCGCCCCCCCCTTGCAAAATTCCATTAATGTTTCCCCAGAATTGAACCCAGATCAGGGCTTCTGCCACTCATTCATCCATAAGCCTCTGCCCCTCCCCCTGTGTAGCTGGTATCCTCAGATCAGAGCCCTTGCCCCCTGCCCCCAACAATCCCATTAGTACCTGGTTCCGGTCCAGAAACTTCCCCAGAATCAGGGCCAGAACAAGACACCTTTCTTCTCTCATCCATTAATGCTCCTCCCCCAGTGTAGCCAGAACCCTTGGATTAGGCTCAGATTAGGGGTTTCTGCACTACCCCATGCATTTTATGCCCCAGGATTAGGGTCTCTCTAACCCCTTCACTCAGCTGGTGTCCCTGGATCAGGCCCAGACTGGGGCCCCCAGCCCTCCTCCATCCAGCCATGGCCCCCCATCAGCCTGGTACCACTAGATCAGGCCTGCTGCTCCCCCTCCCTGATGCAGCCAGTGTCCAAGATTCAGGTCCTCTGCTCCTCCTCTCCATCCAATTAGTTCCCCAGAATTGGGCTCGAGCTGGGGCCCCTGCCCTTCACTCAACATAAGCCTCTGCATCTCTTCCATGTAGCTGGTGCCTTCACACTAGGGCCCCTGCCTCCCCTCCCCCCATGTAGCTGGTGCTCCAAATCAGACCTGAATCAAGGTCTCCTCCCCTGCCCCCTGCCCAATCCAGTCAGTGCCCCAGGATCAGACTTGGATCAGAGCCCTCTGTTCCCCACATCCATTCATGGCCTCCTGACTTCTCCCAAGCGGCCATGGTCTCTTCCTCAGGCCCAGATCAGGGTCTTCTGCCCCAGGATCAGGCCTGAATCATGGCCCCCTTCCCTGCACAGCCCCCACCTCCCCATCCAGTCAGTGCCCCAGGATTAGACCTGCATCAGAGCCCTCTGCCCCCCAACATCCATTCATGGCCCCCTGCCCCGTCCCATGCAGACAGGGCCTCTTACTCAGGCCCAGATCAGGGTCTTCTGCCAAATCCCATGAAGCTGGTGCCCCAGGATCAGGCCCCCTGCCCTGCCCTCCCATACAGCTAGTACCCTGAGATTCAGACCCAACCTGTGAAGCCAGTGTCCCAGGATCAAGCCTGGATTAGGCCCCCTGTCCCCCCACCATACTGTTTTCCTTGTGCAGTGCCTGGCGCCCCTCCAGCTCTGGATGCCTGGGTTCCAGATGCACAGTCCCAGCTTGTATGGCTTCAATGCTGCCTTTATGGTGCTGGCAGGAAGGGGAGGGGGGGGCAGGGATGGAGAGGATGCTGCTGAGGCCCGGGCAGGAGCAGGACCATGGAGCCGGTGTCCAGTACCTGCTGCTGCCTCCTGCTGCTGGGACTGGCAGCTCTTATTCCCCCAGGGTGCCCCCTGCCCTAGGAGGTGAGTCTTTGGCTGCCCCAGATGCTGGGGTTCCCTTACTGGATGTCCAGGGTGGCCTTGGGGCTGGCGGAAGGGAACCTAGGCATTCAGGATCCTCGTAAGGTTGGTGGGAGAGAACTCAGGCACCTGGGATACCTACGGGGTTGGTGGGAAAGAAGCCATGCATCCAAGAGCCCTGTGGGCTCATGGGAGGGAACCCAGCTATCTAGGATCTCTGTTGGGCTGGAAGGCGGTAACCCAGGTGTCTAGGATCCCAGTCAAGTTGGTGAGAGAGAACTCACATATCTGGAATGCCCATGGAACTGGTGGGAGGGAACCCAGACATCCAGGATCCCCATCAGGTTGGTAGGAGGAGCCCAAGCATTTGGCCTCTCTGCCCTTACCCCTCCCCATTTGGATCCTAACAAGTGCATTCCTGCCTCTCATTAACAGGCCCTGAAGCATCCAATCAGAGCCATCCGTGCCCAGGTGAGTGATGCCTCCCAGCCCTGGTGGGGGAGCTTGTGGGGAGGGGGCAGGGGACAGCGGTGGGTGGGGCATGGCCATCCCATGGTTTCACCCCTGCTTTGGGAGGGGAGAGGGAAGTGGGGCTTGGAGCCTGGACACCTGGGCTCTCTGAGGGGAGAACATTGGAGTGAGAGCTGAAGGGTGAGAGCCCGGATGCCTGGGTTCTCTCCCCATTCTGTGGGGGGAGTTGGGGTCTGGGAGCCCAGACTACTGGGTTCTTTTCTCAGTCTGTAAAGGGGGTGGGGGCTGGGACACAGGTGGCTGAGTCCCAAGCCACTTCTCGCCCCCGCCTCAGCTCCGTGTCCAGCTTCCATATCAACTCCACCATCACGTCACGCTATGCAATCACACGTGTCCGAGCCGTGTTGACCAACCCCCATGCTGAGGCTCAGGCAGCTGCCTTCTATCTGGACCTGCCCAGCACTGCCTTCATCTCCAACTTCAGCATGTGAGAGGGCAGGGCACCCAGGGACAGGGCTAGCCTTGGCCACCCCTCCCCCCAGGCAATGGCCTAGACCAATCTGGAGGAGGAGAGAGCAGTAGAAGACCTAGTGGGGAGTGGCCCTCATCTGGGACCTCTGGAGGAGGGATGAGAGGGGGCAGAGGAGAAATGGGTGTGGAGGGATGGATGAATTAGTGCAGGGGCAGGCAGTTAATTTGGGCAGAGGGCCACTTACTGAGTTTTGACAAGCCATTGAGGACTACATGACAGACAGCCTAAGGCAGATTAATATATATTTTTTTTAAAATGTTAGGGGCCCCACGGGCCAGATAGAATGGCCATGGGCTGCACTCTGGATTAGTGGGTGGGAGGATGGAGGAATAAGGGATTAGTGAGTGGGAGGATGGAGGAATAAGTGTGAGGATGAGTGTGGGGATGGAGGAATGAGTGTAGGGATGAGTGGAAGGAGTGAGGATGAGCATGAGGATGGATGGATGAGTAGATGGATGGATAGACACAGAGGTGCACGGTTGGCTGGCACCACGCAGATAGCCGGTGCTGATTTGGCCCCACTTCCATCCCTGCCCCCATCCCGATCCCCTCTAGTACCGTCAGTGGCCGTGCCCATGTAGCCGAGGTGAAGGAGAAGCAGGAAGCCAAGCAGCTGTATGAGGCAGCATGTCGCCGTGGCCAGACTGCTGCCGACGTGGGTACCTGGTGAGCCTGCCCAGATGCCTGGTTTCAGCCCGCTCTGGGTGGGAGCGGAGGCAGGAGGGTTAGATAAAGCCAGGGCTGGGAGCCTGGAAGCCTGGGTTCTCTGGCAGGGCCCCGGGTTCTCTGGCAGGGCCCCTGACCTGACCCTGCACCCCTGGCAGGTACCGAGATATGGAGAAATTCCAGGTGTGGGCCAGTGTTTTGCCCAGCGGGACTGTGACCTTTAAGCTAACCTATGAGGAGCTGCTGCAGTGCCAGCAAGGCCAGTACCAGCAGGCACTCAGCATCCAGCCTGGCGCTGTGGTGACCGACCTAGCCGTGAACATCCAGGTGGCTGAGCCTGCTGGCCTTGCCTACTTCCGTGTGCTGCCCCTGCGCACCAGCCGCCTGCTCACCAATGCCATCAGTGGTATGTCTGCTCCAACCAACAGGTCAGGGAGAACCCAGGTGTCTGGATGTCTAGCCCACCAAGGAGATGGGCTCTAGCCAGCCAGGGAGAACTAAAGTGTCACAATGCCCAGCCCCCACTTCAGCTGGCTAGGGAAAACCAGGCATCCAGGTGCCCAGCCTAATAGAAGGAACCCAGGCTGGGCACCAAGTCTTTACTCCAATCTGCCAGGGAGAACCCAGGTGTCTGGGTTCCCAGCCTCTGCCCCAGCCAGCTAGGGGAACCCAGGCATCTGGGCACCCAACCCTGCTCCAGTCCACCAGAGCCCACTCCCTGCCCAGAAAGGGAAAAGAACCAGGTGTCCGAATGCCCCCCTCTTGCTCAAACCTGCCATTCCTACTCCCCAGCAAGAGCAGGGAGAGAACCCAGGTGTTTGGGCTACCAGCCCCCCTGCTTTCACCCCCAGCCCTCAATCCTCTTCCAGGGAAAGCAGGCACCTGTGCTCCCAAACCTGTCTTTGTTCTCACTGTAAGGAAAGATCTGGCCTTTACCCACCATCTGGGTGAACCCAGATGTGATGGGAACAGGATCTGGACCTGAGGTTGAAGCCTGAAACCCCTCATGCCAGCCAGGTTGAGACCCCCAGAGCTCTGTATGGATCAAAGATGCTCCCTTGACATAGAAATCCCTGACAAAGCTGCCAGGTAGTCAAACCATCTCAGGAGGGATGGTGGATCGTCATCCCCACCTTGTCTGATATTCTTCGGTACCAGGACTAAGGGACCCACTGCCCTGCCCCCACTCTCCTCCCCCCACACCCTGAGACTCCCAGGGATCCCCTAAGCTGGAAGCTACAACCTTCTTGGGATGTTTCTCCAAGCCAAAGGTTCAGGCTGTTAAACTCAGGCCGAGATAGGGAGGTGGCCCTGCATCTCCATGTCCCCTACCTCCCACCCTGTCTTTTCTTCAGGGGATGCTGACCTACCACCCTCCACCAGAGTGGAGAAGGGGCCCCACTGTGCCCAGGTGGTCTTCACCCCCACACGCAAAGAGCAGGTGACCTTCTCCAGCACTGGCATTGCTGCTGACTTTGTGCTTCAGTATGATGTGGCTATGCCTGATGTCGCCGGTGACCTGCAGGTGCTGGAGGGGTGGGGGGTGGCCTGTGCGGTAGGGGGTGAAGATAGAATTTGTTGGGGAGTAGGGCTAGAGAGGGAGGAGCTTGGGAAGAGATCTAGAGGAGCTGGAGGGATGGACATTGATGAGGGTGGGTGGAGGGGTGCATTTGAGATTGATGGGCATGCAGGACAGATGGAAGGAGGGAGAGATGAATGAGTGTGGGTTGGTGAATGAATCAGTGTGGGGGTGAAAGGATTATGGAGGGAGGAAATAGATGGATAGATGGTTAGCTGGATGGGTTGATAGGTAGGTGGATGGATGGATGGCTTGGTGGATGGAAGGATGAATGGTCCAATGCGGGGATGGGCGAGCCTCCAAAGCATCCTGTGCCATGAGGCATTCATCGATTTGATGCTGGAGGAGACCTCCAAGACTGTGGAGAAAGAAATACCAGACACAGTGCTAGAGAAGATAGAGGACATGGACACCCAAGAGGGAAGAAGCTAGAGACTTGTGACTTCTGGCAGCAAGCAGAAATCTTCACCTCCACTGCAGTCACTCAGCTGGAGAACAGATATTCAGTCCTAGGACCAAAGAGGGAAGAGCATGCTCCACTGGTGGAAGAAGACAGGACAAGCCTCAATAAAGTGAGAAGGATTGGATGACAGCCACCAAAAAGAAGTGACAGGTGGTACTGGTTGGAGACTCCCTTCTGCTGGGGACAGAAGCAGCCATCTGCTGACCTGACCTGTTGTCTCAGGAGGTCTTGCTTGCCCAGAGCCCAAATCTGAAATATCACAGAGGGACTACAGAGGTTCATCCGGCCCTCTGACTACTACTCCATGCTGCTTATCCATGTGGACACCAATGATACTGCCAGGGGTGACCCTGAGCATATCAAGAATGACTACAGGGCTCTGGGTACAAGGGTGAGGGGATCTGGGGCTCAGATTATGTTCTCATCAATCCTTAAGGTCAAGGGAAAGGGCTCAGGCAGGACCAGGTACATCCTGCAGATCAACACCTGGATGTGCAGGTAGTATCACCAGCGGGAATCTGGCTTCTTCAACCATGATATGTTCCTCCAAGGAGAAGGATTGCTGGGAAAAGATGGGATCCACCTGATGGGCAGTGGGTGACCTAGAGGAAGAGCAAGCAGGAGGGGGCAACAGAAGAGGTGCTTGCATGCTTCCTGAGAAATCAGGGCAAACAACTAGTTACCTCAGGTGTCTGTACAGAAGTGAATGGAGCCTGGAAGAATTGGAAGTCCTTGCATAGTCATGGAGCTATGATGTGACTGGTATAGCAAAGACTTGGTGGGAGCTCGCATGACTGGAGCACTGTCAGATTGGTACAAACTGTTTGGGTACGACAGTCAGGGGAGAAGAGGAGGAGGAGTCGCACTTTATGTAAAAGAGCCATATGATTGCTCAGAGCTCCAGTATGAAGCTGGAAATAGGCCTGTTGGGAGTCTCTGGGTTAGGGACAGAGGGGAAAGCAACAGGGGTGATGTTGTGGTGGGTGTCTGCTATAGACTACCAGACTAGAAGGAAGTGGTAGATGAGGCTTACTTCAAACAGCTAGTGGAAATTTCCTGATCACGGGCCCTGGTTCTCATGGGGGACTTCAATCACTCTGACATCTGCTGCAAGGGCAATATAGCAGTGCACAGGCAATCCAGGAAGTTTTTGGAGAGTGTTGGGGACAACTTCCTGGTTCAAGTGCTGGAGCAGCCAACTAGGGGCGCCATGCTTTTTTTGACCTGCTGCTCACAAACAGGGAAGAATTGTTGGGGGGTGTAGTTAGTGAATGACAACTCCGGCAGAAGTGACCATGAGATGATTGTGTTCAGGATCCTAAGGAAAGGAAGGATGGAGGGCAGCAGAGTAAGGACCCTGGACTTCAGAAACGCAGACTTCAACTTACTCAGGGAACTCATGGGCGGAATCCCCTGTGAAGCCAGTCTAAGGGAAAGAGGAGTCCAGGAGAGCTGACTACATCAAAGAAGCCGTACTGAGAGTGCAGAAACAAACCACCCCAGTGTGCAGGAAGACTAGCAAGTATGGCAGAAGACCAGTTTGGCTTAGCAGGGAACTCTTCAGTAAACTAAATCACATAATTGCAACTTATAAGAAGTGGAAACTTGGACAAATAACCAGGGAAGACTATAAGAGCATTGCTTGGGTATGCTGGGATGAAGTCAGGAAAGTCAAAGCACAATTGGAGTTGCAGTTAGCAAGGAATGTGAAGGGTAACAAGGGTTTCTACAAGTAGGTTGGTAGCAAAGGGAGGATCAGGGAAAGTGTGGGTCCCTTACTGAATGGGGGAGGCAATCTAGTGGCAAAGGATGCAGAAAAAACTGAATTGCTCAATGCCTTTTTTGCCTCAGTCTTCACAGGCAAGGTCAGCATCCAGACTACTGCATCAAGCAGCACAGTTTGAGAAGGAGGTGAGCAGCCCTCAGTGGTGAAAGAACAGGTTAGGGACTACTTGGAGAAGCTGGATGTGCACATGTCCATGGGGCCAAATGGGATGCACCCAAAGGTGCTGAGGGAGTTCATTGATGTGACTGCAGAGCCATTAGCCATCATCTTTGAAAACTCAGGGCGATCAGAAGTTTTGGGTGATTAGAAAACAGCAAATATAGTGCCCATATTTAAGAAAGGGAAGAAGAAGATCCAGGGAACTACAGACCAGTCAACCTCCACTCAGTCCCTGGAAAAATCATGGAGCATATCCTCAAGGAATCCATTTATAACCACTTGGAGGAGAAGGTGATTGAGAGCAGTCAGCATGGATTTAACAGGGGCAAGTCATGCCTGACCAAACTGATTGCCTCAGACTGGTTCTGTGGATGTGGGGAGACCAGTGGATGTGGTGTACCTTGATTTCAGCAAGGCTTTTGATACGGTCTCCCACAACATTCTCACAGGCAAGCTAAGGATGTACGGGCTAAATGGATAGACTGTAAGGTGCATAGAAAACTGGCTGGAGCACAGGGCTCAGAAAGTAGTGATTCATAGATGTTTGGGTTGGAAGCAACCTCATTAGATCATTGAGTTCACCTGCCTTCCCTGGGCAGGAAAGAGCACTGGAGTTAAATGACCCCAGCCAGGTGCATGCCTAGCCTCCTCTTAAAGACCCCTAAGGTAGGGGACAGCACCACCTCCCTTGGAAGCCCATTGCAGATTCTGGCAACCCTTACCATAAAGAAGTTCCTCCTGATGTCTAACCTAAATCTGCTCTCCATCAATTTGTGGCCATTGTTCTTAGTTACTTTGAGGGATGCCTTGTTAACCAGGGCATCTCCTATTCCTTGCTGCCCCCTTTCCCCTCACCCCCTATGAATTTTTAGGTGGCCACAAGGTCACCTCTCAGCCTTCTCTTACAGAGGCTTTAGAGATCCAGATCCCTCAATCTCTCCTGGCAGGGCTTTGCCTGCAGGCCCTTAACTATATGAGTGACCTTCCCCTGAACCTTCTCAAGGTTGTCCATATCCTTCTTGAAGTGCAGCACCCAAAACTGGATGCTGCATAGAGGGGAAGTATCATCTCCCTGGACCTGTTGAGCATGCAGCTGTTAATGCATGATAAAATGCTTTATTAATCACTTTACTGATCACTTTGTCACACAGATCACATTCATCTTGGTGCCAACAATGACTCCAATATCCCTTTCCACTGCTGTGATGCTGAGAAGGTCCTCCCCCAGCCTGTAAGTGTGCTGGGATTCCTTCTCCCTAGGTGCTGCGCTTTGCACTTATCTTTGTTGATCTGCATCCTATTCTGTTCTGCCTACTTTTCCAAGCTGTCCAGATCTGCCTGGATTCATTTGCTACCCTCTAGTGTGTTAACTTTGCCCCATAATTTGTTATCATCTGCGAATCTGAACAGAATGCTTCCCATGCCCTCATCCAAGTCACTGATGAAGACATTGAACAGTTGGCTCAGCGGTTCAGTGGCTCAATGTCTGGTAGCTGGTATCAAGTAGAGTGCCCCAGGGGTCAGTCCTGGGGCTGGTTTTGTTTACTATCTTCATCAATGACCTGGAAGATGGCAAAGAGTGCACCTTCAGCAAGTCTGCAGATTACACCAAGCTGGGGGGAGTAGTAGACACAATGGAGGGTAGAACTAGGATTCAGAGTGACTTAGACAAATTGGAGGATTGGGCCAAAAGGAATCTCATGAGGTTCAACAAGGGCACGTGAAAAGTCCTTTACTTAAGCTGGGGATGACTGACTGGGCAGCAGCTCTGCAGAAAAGGACCTGGGGGTTACAGTGGATAGTAAGCTAAATATGAGCCAGCAGTGCACCCTTGTTGCCAAGAAGGTTAATGCCATAATGGGCTGCATTGGTAGGTGTGTTGCCAGTAGGTCAAGGGAAGTGATTATTTTCCTCTATTTGGCACTGATGAGACCACATCTGGAGTACTGTGTTCAGTTTTGGGCCCCCCAATACAAAAAGTATGTGGACAAACAGGAGAAAGTCCAGCAGGGGACAACAAAAATGGTTCAGGGGCTGGGGGACATGGCTTATGAGGAAAGACTGAGGGAGCTGGGCTTATTTAGTCTAAAGAAGAGAAGACTGAGGGGGAATTTAATAGCAGCCTTCAACAACCTGAAGGGGGGGTTCAAAAGAGGATAGAGCTAGACTGTTCTCAGTGGTGGCAGGTGACAGAACAAGGAGCAATAGTCTCAAGTTGCAGCAAGGGTAGTTTGAGTTAGATATTAGGAACAAATTTCTCACTGGGAGAATAGTAAAACACTGGAACAGGTTATCCAGAGTGGTGGTGGAAGCTCCATCCTTGGAGATTTTCAAAACCTGGCTAGACAAAGCTTTGACTGGGATGATCTAGTTGGGTATGGTCCTGCTTTGAGCAAGGGCTTGGACTAGATGACCTCCTGGGATCCCTTCCAACCCTAACTTTCTATGATTGTATGAAATGGATGGAGGGAGGAATGGCTAGATGGACCAGTGATGGGATGGAGAGATAGATGAATGGATAGTTAACTGGATGGATGGGTGGATGTATGGGGCCAGTGAGGAGTTGGGTGGAGGGGTGGATGGATGGTTGGACCAGTGAGGGTGTGGATGGATGCAGGGAGGAATGGAAAAATAGGTGGGGGGATGGTGAAATGGATAGATTGTTAGATAGGTGGATGGATGCATGGACTAGTAAGGGGACACACAGGTGGATGGAGGCCAAATGGTTTTGGTAGATGGATGGATGAGTGTGAGGGATGGGTGTGTGGAGGAATGGAGGCACATGTAGGTGGATAGCTGGCTAGGTGGAGGAGGTCTGGAAGCATGTCCCTAGGGATGGTCAGGTGGCTGCAGAGGTGCTCAGCTTGGCCAAAAGGCAGCAGGTGGCCACATGCAGGGTCTCACCCTCTCCCCACCCCTCCCAGCTCTATGATGGCTACTTCATGCACTTCTTTGCACCCCGCGGGCTGCCCCCTATCCGCAAGCATGTTGTCATCGTCATTGACATCAGCGGCTCCATGGCTGGCACCAAGTTGGAGCAGGTGAGGGCAGCACTGGCACTCACGGGATCCTTGAACTGAAGGGACAGAGCTATTTCAGCCCAGGGTCTCTGTCACACCACTTGAGGATCAACAGAATCATGGTGGGGAGAAAGGATCTGGCAAAGTCTGTGGGCTATCAAGGGAATGTGGGAGACGGGTGTAGGGGAGTGGGGAAAGTGGGGGGCATGGATGATTGGGTGGATGAGTCAATTCATGTATGGGTAGGTGGGTGAACAAGTAGGTTGTGGGGAGGGATGGATGGGAAGGGTGGGTGGATGGAGAGATGGTTGGGTGAGTGTGGGGTGGATGGATAGGTAGGTAGATGGGTAACTGGAGGGGGAGGGATGGATGAGGGGATGGGAAAAGGGTTAGATGGGTGAGTGGATGGGTAGGTAGATGAAAATATGGGTGAATGGGTAGGTGGGTGGATGGAGGGAAGGATGTAGATGGATGGAGGGATGAGTGTGGATGGGTGGGTTGATAGGTAGCTGGAGGGTGGGATGAATGGAGGGATGAGGAGAGGGCTAGATGTTGGAGGGATGGGTAGATTGAGGGATAGGTGAATGGAGGGATGGGTGAATGGGTAAGTGGAAGCGTGGGTTGATGGAGGATGGATTGGTAGGTGGATGGAGGGATGAGTGAGTGGGTAGATGGGTGGACAGGTGAGTTAACCCTATCCTCCACCCCAGACCAAGCAGGCTATGCAGGTGATCCTGGGGGACCTGCACCTTGAGGACTTGTTCAACATTGTGGCCTTCTCAGACGCAGCATGTGTGGCAGCCCAGTGGCTCTGTGCCTCCTTCAGCTGCCCACCCCCATGCTGCCATTGACTATGTCAACCAGCTAGAGGCCAAAGGATGTGAGTATCAGATGCCCAGGTTCTCTCCCTGCTGTGGGAGGATGGTGGAGGCTGGGGGGGATAGATCAGGGTGGGGCTGGGAGTTTGGGCTCCCTGGGAGGGAGAAGAAGGGGAGTTAGAGCAGGGGAAACTAGCTGTTTGGACACCTGGGTTCCCCAGAAGGGTAGTGGGACCCAGTGGGATTGAGCAGGGAAAGCTGGGATCCCAGACACCTAGGTTACCTGGGAAAGGGAGAGGACTGGGGGGGTTAAAGTAAGGAGGGATGGAAACTGGATGCTGGGGTTCCCTAGGAAGGGGAGTAGGGGCTGAGAGCATGGGGAACTTGGAACCCAGGTGCCTGGATCCCCTTACAGTAGGAAGGTCTGTCCTGGTAGCCACCCACCCCCATTTCCTCCTCCTGTTTCCTGCAGGGACTGATATCCACCAGGCCCTGCTGACAGCTGCCTCCCTCTTTCCCCTACCCTCCTCCTCCCGCCTGGCCCCTCAGCATTTCTCCCTGCTCCTCTTCCTCACAGATGGTGAGGCCACGGCTGGTGTTACCTCAGCTCCCCACATTCTGGCTGCTGCTCGCCAGGCACTGGGGGGAGCCACTGTGGCTCTCTTTGGGCTGGCCTTTGGGGCTGATGCTGACTTTGGCCTCCTTCACCGCCTGGCTCTGGACAACCGTGGCCTGGCCCAGCGGGTCCATGAGGATACTGACGCCACCCTGCAGTTGGCTGGCTTCTACAACTCTGTGGCCGCCCCCCTACTTGCTGACGTGGCCCTGTCCTACCTCCCTGCTGGTGCCTCTCAGCCTGTCTCTCATGCCCTCTTCCCCCACTACTTCCAAGGGGCTGAGCTGGTGGTAGTTGGGTGGGTTCCACTGGAGGCCTCAGAGCTCCAGGTTGGAGCCACAGGGATAGGCCGTGAGGGGCCTGTGGCCATAGAGACCCAGGCAGCTGGGGGCAACCTCATGCAGCCCCTGGGCTGCTCTGCGGGGCCCAGCAATGTAGGCAGGTTTGTGAGGCGCCTCTGGGCCTATTTCACTGTGCAGAAGCTGCTAGAGGCACGGGTGCGGGCTGACAATGCGGGAGCCCAGAGGCTGCTGGCTCAAAAGGCCACCAGCCTGGCCCTGGACTACAGCTTCGTCACCCCCATCACTTCCCTGGTGGTGGTAATGCCTGAGGAGGACAAGGAGGGGGAGGCTCCAGCCCCCACCTTAGTAGCCAGGAAGGCCCACAAGCCTTCCTTCGTAGCCACAGTTGCTCGGGACCTCTCAGTAGCCACAGTAACCCGTAACCCACCCCTCCTTGGTAGCCTCAAACCCCTCCTTGTTAGCCTCACTGGCACCGGCCCCCTCCTCCATGGCACCTCTCCTAGGGGGCATCTCAGTGTCCACAGACTCTGGCCAGGCACCCCCAGAGGAACCAGACCCCATTGTGCGAAGGCCTGGGACCCGCACAGCTCCCAGTCCCCCAGGCATGAATGAAACCCAGATGTCCAGGAAAAAGTCAGGGCCCATCTGGCCTACAGCCCAGCCACGGGCAGAGGCACGGGGCTCCGGTGACACCATCATTCAGCTCCTGCCCCCTGACACGGAGCTGGCAATCCCAGAGGACACTGATAGCAGGTTTGAAGAGTCCCTTGATCCCCCACCAATCTACAGCGTCATGGTAGCCAATAGGGAGGCAGGTGAGTGCCCATGTCCCACCCTCCCCAATGTCTCCCCACCCATTTTCCCCAAGACTCATTGTCTTCTCTTGCCCCCTCCCTGGCAACAGGTGCCCCAGATGATGATGATGTTGTAGGTAAGGAGCACCAGCCCTTTAAGTTTAGGGATTCTGGGGGACAGAGTTCTGGGAGCAGGCCTCCTGGGAAATAAGGGGATGGGGTTTGGTGATTGACAGCTCAAGGCAAGCCCCTACTCATGAAGATGGGTCAGGCCTGGAGGCTGGTAATTAAGCTTGTTAATGGTGGCCCCTGGGATGAGCTCCACCCCTACCTGGACAGGGCCCTGAACTTCTGCCTCATTACAGAACTTATCCTGTCAGGTCTCTAACAGCAGCTCAGGCAAGAGGAAGGAAGATTAGGGACCCCTCTGTCCCCACCTCCATCCACAGCCGCACCCCTCCAGCCACCCCCCCTTTCTCCACCTGTCACTGCATCCATCCATTCATCCCTTCAGCCTCATCCCTCCAACCATCCCAGCTGTTCATCCATCCATCCTCATACCCTTGCATCCATGCAGTCATCCCTCCTCATATCCATCCATCCTAACACCCCTCTATTCATTCCTACCCCTCTCCCTCTCTGATAGTAGTAGCACTTCTCATCCTTTGAGTACCCCTTCCTGTCCTATTCATATCACTTTGAGTGTGCTGGTGAGCTTGGAAGCTAAGCAGGGTTGGACCCAACAGAGGCTG
>JAGPOW010003435.1:25792-45287 GCA_030014935.1 Caiman crocodilus | reverse complement strand
CTTGGAAGCTAAGCAGGGTTGGACCCAACAGAGGCTGGGTGCAAGACCACCTGGCAGCCCTGGACCTTCCAGCCATGGGTGGGGGTTTCAGCCTCTGAGTCCAGGGGAAGTCTTGGGGGTCTGGGCTGTGACCCCCCCGTGACCCTGCCCTTGCCTTGCAGGCTACCTTGGATAAATTAAAAAAATTGGACAACCACCTGTTTGGGGTTGTGTGATCCCAGTGTATGCTCCTACCAGTGGCGGTGGGTCAGACTAGATGATCTGTTCAGGTCCCTTCTGACCCCAAACTACTATGAAACTATGACTTCTCAGAGGGGGACAAGAGTGAGGCTAGTAGGTCTGAAGGGGCCTTCAGGTCTAGGGCACCCTGAGGCCAGGTATGGATGGATTTGGTTTCTGTGGGATGAGAGAATCAAAGCATCCAGGCACCCAGCCCCCACTGACCCACCAGGCTCTGCTCCCCTCCCCTCCCAGAGAACCCAGGTATCGGGGCTCCCACCTTCCCTGCTCAAATCCCCAGCCCCCATTCCCTTCCCAGAGAACTGGGGGGGTGCTCCCCCCCCCAGCATCAACCTTTTCTTTCTCTCCCCCCAACCCAGGCCAGGTTCTTCACCTTCTCCTCTTCAGGTAAGGCTGTCCCAGTGGCAATTGCAGGGGGGGGGGTCAGGAGCCATTAGACCTAATTCCCTCCCCTCCGCCTGTGCCCTGCAGTGGATGGAGACCCCCACTTTGTAGCCCAGCTGCCAGGTGCAGCTGCCCCTCTCTGCTTCACACTGGATGGGCACGCATGAGACACCCTGGACCTGCTCACAGACCCTCAGAGTGGTGAGAATTTTGGGGGAGGATGAGAGGGAGCCCGGACACCTAGGTTCCACTGACTTCAGGGAAAGGGAATCCAGGCTCCCAGTGGCCCCTGCTCCCACCCCACAACCCCCATTCCCTTCCCAATGAATCCAGGCTCCCGGCCATCCCTACTACCATCCTTGAGCCCCCAATCCCTTCCCAGAGAACCCAGGTGTGCAGGTTCTCCCCCACAAGCTCTACTCTTAAGCCCCCAGCTCTCCCTCCTCTCCAAGAGAACCCAGGTGGCTGGGCTCCCCCCAAGCCTCCTAATGCTCCACACCTTGAGCACTCAGGCATCTAGGCATCCCATCATGCTACTCTAAACCTCTAGCCCCCACCCCCCCACCAAATCCTCCCAGAGAACCCAGGCATCTGGGCTCCCAGGCTTCCTTGCTTTCACCCCCTAGTCCCACTCCCCTCCCAGAAAACCCAGGCATTCATGTTGACCCCTGCCCCCCTCATCCCCATACTCTCTTCCTAGGGCTGACAGTAAGGGGCCAGCTGGTGAGTGCTCCCCCTTGGCCAGGTGCACCAGAGCGAACACGCACCTTCTTGGGCGCAGTGACAGTGGCACTAGGGAGGATGCAGGTTCATGCTACGCCTGCTGGGCTGGTGCTGAAGGACCTGGGGAAGCCCAATGGCTGCCCTGGGGGGCCTCAGGCCCGGCCCCCAACCCAGGCCTTAAGCCTGGGCTGGGGTTGCAGGTACAGGGGTCCACAGCAGTGCTGAGACTGGCCCCACACCTGGCGCTGGTCGTGCGGTATCATCGCTACCCGCAGCCCTGGCTCTTGCAGCGTGACCACTTGGGGTTTTACGTGGCTGATGGGCGTGGGCTGTCACCAAGGGCCCATGGGCTGCTGGGTAAGTACCCCCACCCTCTTACCCTGGGGTCTTGTATGGGACCAGGAAATCCCCAGTTAGACAAGTAACCTCCTGTAAGTGGGCCAGTACTGTTCAATTAGACCATAGCTCCTGTAAAGGGTCAGTAACCCCTATAATGGACCAGAAACCCCAGTAAAGAGGGGCCAGTAATGAACTGGTACACTCCAGTTATACCAGGAACTCCCTGCAGTGGACCAGTTACTTCCTATAATGGATGCATAACCCCCAGTCAGAACAGTAATCCCTATAGTGGATCAGAAACCCCTGTAATGGACCCATAACCCCCAAACAGGCCAGTTACCTCCTATAATGGATCAGTAACCCCTATAGCAGGCCAGCAACCCCCCAGTCAGACCAGTAACCCCTTGTAGTGGACCAGTAACATCTTATAATGAACCAGTACCCACTGTAAGGCCAGTTACTCACTGTAGAGGACCAAGCACTCCTATAGTGGACTGCTAACCCCCAGCTAGGCCAGTAAACCCCCATAATGGACCAGTACTCCCCAGTCAGACTAGGAACCCCTGCAGTGTGGCTCATGCCCATGTAATGGATCACTACCCCCCAGCCAGGCCAGTACACCTGTACTGGGCCAGTAACACCCAGTTAGACCAGTAACCTTCTATAATGAGCCAGTACCTACCACTTGGTCCCAGTTAGACCACTGCCTTTTATACTATACCAGCAAACCTAGTCAGACCAGTATTCCCCACCCCCATAGTGGATCAGTAAGCCTAACTGGACCACTACATCCACCCAACCTCCTGTCATGCTCACGGGTGTCGGGCACCGTGCCTTCAGTCCCGCCCCCGATAGCGCCCCCTTTCTTGCAGGCCAGCTTCGGAACGGTGATATCTGGCTGCGGCCGGGGCCGGGGCCGGGGCCGGGGCCGGGGGCGTGGCTGTGTCGGGGTGGGGCCGTCGTGCCTGCTAGGCTAGTCATCAAGCTGCTGCCGGGCCTCGCCCCCCGGCCCCGGCCCGCCCCCTGCTGGCTGGTGAGGCCCCGCGATGCAGCTGCCCTGCTGGGCGGAGCCTACGACGACTTCCTGGCCAGAGCCAGGGTGCCAGAGGGGGCGGAGCTGCCACTTAAAGTGGAAACGTCCTATGGAGCCAAGATTTAAGGTGGAGCCTTTCTCTTGTTTTTATTTAAGGTAGAATCTTGCCCCTCCCCCAAGATTTAGGATGGACTCTCCCACCCCCAGCCCCGATTCAAGGTGGAATCTTCCCATTGGATTTAAGATGAAAGCTCCTTGCTTTTGAGATCTTCCTCTCCCCCTATACCAGCTCGGATTTAAGATACAGGTTTTCCTTGCTTTATGCCAGTTCTGTATGTGCAAATTCACTCGTATACAATGACCCTTTTTATACCAACGTTTGTTACATGCAAAGTAAATTTATTCTTAAGCAATCCATGTGGTGGAATCCCACAGTCAACTGCTCTGTGCCATGTGTTGTGAGAATGATATGCACCAAAATATAGTCTCTGTGTATCTGTGCTCCTCCTTTTTTATCTGTGACATGCATTTCTGTAGTTGCCATCTCCACTAGGATAGTGCCCTGTGCTTGTGTGTAGGGTCTGCTGTTGGTGAGTACCAAAACTGTCTTGAAAAGATGGTAGAAAATGGGTCTGGGGGTCACCACAGTCCAGGTCTTGGAACATATCTCTGTTACATTGTAAAGCAGGTTCCCTTTATGCAAATTTAAGTTATGTATCATTTTCCAGGCATGGATGTACAGTATAAAGCCAGGGAAACCTGTATAACCTTCTTCTCTTCTGCCCATGAGATTTAAGGTGGACTCTTCCACTCACCTGGAATTAAAGCAGAATTCCCCCTCCCCCCAATTTAAGATGGAAGTCTCCTCTCTTCACCTGGATTTAAGATGAAACTTCTCCCCCTCAGATTTAAAATGGAATCTTCCTCCCCCCTACTTAGGCTAAAGGCAGAACCTTCCCCCATGGGATTTAAGGTGGTACCTCCCCCCCAATTAAGGTGGAATCACAACTCTTGGGCTCATGAATGTGGGGTGGGTTCTTTTTGGATGGACTTTTCTTCTCCCTCTACTCCCCCCCACCTCATTATATGCGAATTTGAGGTGGAACAGATGCAGGTCGGTAAATTAAGGTGGATTGGTCTCCTGTCACTTGCTTGGGGTAAAGGTATCAGGGGTACAAGTGTTAAAGCTGGTGTTGGGGTACAGGTTAAGGTGAAATTATCCAGATGTGGGGGAGCCAGGGTCTGGATTTAAGATGGAATAGCTGAGAATATAGAGGTCCTAAATTTAAGGTGCCAGCAGCCTTGCCTAATAAGCCCAGCCTTTGACCTGGACGCCTGGGTTTTCTCTCAGCTCTGGGAGGGGAGTGGGAATTTGGGAGGTACAGTTGGGGTGGTCTCTGAGCACGGATGCCTGAGTTCTCTGGGCTTGTAGAGGGAAGTGGAGCTGAGGGTGGAAGGAGACTGCTTTGGGATCAGGTGTATGAACGAGACCCTGATCTCAGCTGGAGGGGTCTGGACAGTGCCTGGAGCTCTTCGATCTAACCAATCAGCCCCCACTCTCCTCCCAGACTGAGGAAAAAGAACCCAGGCATCCGTGCTCAGAGACCACCCCAACTGTACCTCCCAAATTGATCTGGTTGCACGGCTTGATTGAACAAGGACTCAGCAGCCGCCGTCTCCCACCCGCAACCAGAACACGTCCGACCCTACCTTCCCGGCCGTTCTACTCGCAATGCCTCCAGGGGATACCAGAATCGCCGCCCCGCCCCTTCCCAGGAGGCTAACCAGCGGCAGTCAATAGGACTTTTCCAGCTTCCTCCTCCCTCAGAGTTCCATGGGACGTTACCGGAGATTCCAGGGGAGGAGAGGGGGCGCCGGGAGCTCGGATGCCTGGGTCCCTTGTGGAGATGAGCAGGCAAGTCAGTTACCCCAGGCTTGCTTGCTCCCACCACCCAGGAGTGGGACATTCGGTTCTCCAACTACACCCCGCCCCACTTTTCTCCGCCCGTGGCCGCAAGAGTAGTTGCAGCTTCCCACATGGTGGTACCTCCGGGTATGGGTCCCGCCCCCATTAACTGCGATTCTTCCGGATACGGGCCTCGAGCCAGCTAACTGCTCATAACCTGCGCTGGGGGGATGTGCAGAATTTTATGCATGTGCCTTGCCGGAGGCTCGATAGTGGCTGCTTCCAGGGCCCTGAACGATGCTTTGGGTACCCCGAGGTGGGGGACCTCCAACGGTTCTGGTTTTCATCCTCTCAAACTTGGAGGAGCAGTTCTGTCCATCTCTTTCTACCCCCAGTTTCCAGGCTCCTCGGCGGGGCGCCCTTGCTCCGTCGCTTTCGACATCTCTACGATTTTCGCTTCCCACGGTCGGCAGCTCGGCGTTCTCCGTAACAGAGGAGCTGCGACTCTATGGTGTCCCGTACATCAGCCGGTCACCGCAGCGGCACTCCCTCCCGCACCCATGTCTCTATATTCCTCACTTCCGCTTTCTCTCAAGTGACTTTTGTCCTGGTTGACGCCCTCTCCTGCTCTTCGCCAGTCCCTTGGCGCCACTTCTAGGCGGCGCTCTGTTTTTCTCGCGCACTCTGTAGTCAGGGGGGGGGGGCGACGGGAAGATGGCGCAGGCCCTGTCGGAAGACGAGTTCCAGCGCATGCAGGTGCCCGGACGCCTGGGTTCTGCGGGGCAGGGAGGAGGGAAGACCCCCCCCCGGGGCCTGGGCCCCATCATGGTGGGGGTCCCCGAGATCAGCCCAGGATCGAGGCACCTAGCTCTCCCCCCCCCAACCCCTTCCCCCTCCAGGGGCAGTTGCTGGAGCTGCGCACCCAGAACTACCAGCTGTCTGACGAGCTGCGGAAGAACGGGGCAGGTAGGAGGGTTGGACAAGGGTCCCGAGGAGCAGTGGCAGCGGCAGACGAAATGCCTGGGTTCCGCAGCCGCAGGGCTGCACCTGACCACCGATATTTCCCCAGAGCTCCATGGGCTCCGCCAGCGCGTCGCCTTCCTGGACAAGGAGCTCAGCAAAGCCCAGAAGGTAGTGGGTCCCCCCAGTCAGAGTTGTGGTGGTGGGCCCTGGGCCCGGGGCTTGGCTGGTGTCAGGAAGCACCCAGCTCTGGGTGGGGGCGGCTGAGACAGGCTGAGCACAACAGGGGATCAGGAGAGGCAAGATGCAGCCAGCTCTGGGGTGGGGCTGTCCTGAGCTACTGAGAATGGTAGGGTGAGATGCATCTGGCTCTGGGGTGGGAAGGCTGCCTGGGTATAACAGACTAACATGTGCCCGCCCCTCTCTGGGGTGGGGATGCCTGAGAACAGTTGAGTAGAACTGGGCACCAGAAGGGTTGAGATGTATCTAACTGTAGGTTGGAGCAGCTAGGAAATAGCTGAGCATAGCGGGCTGAGATGCAACTAACTCTTGAGGTAGGGGGGCATGGCTGAGATGCAGCTGGCTCGGGGGTGGAGCTGCTGAAGAACCCTGAACATAACAGGCTGAGATGCACCCCACTCTGGGGCGGTGGTTGGAAGCTGACTGGTCTTCTACATTGTTTTCCAGGCTCTCAGCAAAAGCAAGAAAGCACAGGTGAGACCTTGGGATAGGGGTGCTTTTGGGGGTGGAGGAGCTGTGAAGTCCTGAGGTGGCGACAGGTTCTGTGATGGCTTTGACCTGCCCATCAGGCAGCAGCACTGGCATTTCTGTGCAGGGAAGGGGGGTTGAGGGGTGTCCTGGGCAGGTCTGACCCCTCCACTTCCCCCTCCTTCCCCACCTCAAGTGGAAGGGCTAGGGATGTGTTCCCAAGTCAGCAATGGGGTGGAGCTGGTGGGGAACAGCCGAGTGTAACTGGGGGGGCCCATGGGGTTCCCGGGGGGGCATTGGGAAATCCAAGCCTGGCTCTGACCCACTGCATGCTCTCCCCGGGAGGTGGAGGGATTTCAGAGGTGGGGAGGAAGTGTCCCTGAGAGGTATTAGGGAGGTCCTCGGCAGACTCTGACCTCTGTGCCCTTGCAGGAACTGGAGGCTATGGGGCAGGGTGAGGTGGGGGGTGGGGATCATGGGGACGCTCCCTGGGGGGCTTCTGGAGACCCAGGCTGCCCGTAACCCTCCTGTGACCTGCCCCTCCCCCGCCCCGACCAGTGAGATGGGAGCTATGGGAAGTCCTGGGGGAAGGGGTCCTAGACTGGCCCTGACTCCCCCTGCAGGTGGTGGAGGCTATGTGGGGAGTCATGAGTTGGCTGGGGAGGGGGTCTGGGAGAGTCTGGGAGCGGAGTGTCCCAGGCTGGCCCTGATACCCTTCCATGTCCATTCTACTTCAGGAGGTAGAGGCACTGCTGAGCGAGACAGAGATGCTTCAGGGGAAGCTGCACAGCCAGGAGGATGACTTCCGGCTGCAGAGTAGCACCTTGCTGGCTGAGCTCTCCAAGGTGTGAGACAGGGGATATAGCCCCCTTCGGGGGAGCGTGGCTGAATATAGTGAGGCACAGGGAGAGCAAATGCAGTCAGTCTTTGGGGGAGCAGTGAGGAAATAGTTGAGTATTGCAGGGCATGGCGAGGTCAACATATAGTCAGCTCTGGAGTCGGATAACTGGGAACGGCTTTGTGTAACAGAACATGGGGAGGCCTGAAATGCACTCAGCTCTGAGATGGAGTGACTGGGGAACAGCAGAGTATAATGAAGCATAGATAGGGTCAAGATGGCGCTAGGTACATGGTGAAACAGAGGAATATGACACCGTATACAATGGTCTAGGTGCGCCTAGCTCTGGAGCAGAGCGGTGATGAGAGAGCTCAGATTCTCAGGGGTTGGAGGGATCCTGGAGGGGGCAGGGCAGGGCCAGCATCATGACCTTGCCTCCCTCAGCTGTGCAGCCAGATTGAGGGCTTGGAACAGGAGAATGCACGGCTGCGGGAGGGGGCCCCAGAACCCACTCCAGCCCCCCCTGGCCCTGAGCTGCTGCGGCTGCAGGCAGAGAACACAGCACTGCGCCATGTGGCAGGTACTGGGGGCACTGGGAACCTCGATGGCTGAGTTTTCTGTGGGGGGAGGGGAGGGAAGTGGGCGCTGGGTGTATGAGGGGGGTGGTTCAGGTGCAGTAACCCAGGCACTTGGGTTCTCTCCTTGTTTGGGGTAGGGGGAGAGCTGGTAGAATAGAGTGGAGGTGTGGGGTTGGGCGTTCAGATGCCTGGGTTCTCTGGGCAACGAGTAGAGGGTAGTGGTTAGAGCAGGAGGAGCTAGGAGCCTACACCTGAGTTGTCTGGCTGGGGCATGGGCCCTGGGGGTAAGATCTGGGAACCCATACACTTGTGTTCTGGGTCGGCAGCTGGGAATCTGAGCAGGGGACACAGGGAGCCTGTTGCTTGAGTTCTTTATAGAGGTATTGAGGGTTGACAGCAGGGGTCTGGGAGCCTGGGCAACTCCCAGCTTTCAAGGAGTGGCCTGGCGGTGACTCTGTGCCCTCAGCCTTGCAGGATGCAGGGAGCTGGGGCACCGGGGGTTGTGGCGATGGCCCCCCTGGGGCAGGGGAGGGGCCAGGGGACCCTTCCCAGGGCCCCTCTCCACCTGGACTGGCTGAACTAGAGCTGAGCTGGGAGACAGAGAAGGAAGAAAAGCGGCTGCTGCAGGAGCAGCTCCAGTGCACCCAGGTCAGCCCATACACCTGCAACACCAGGGTTCTTTGGGTGGGGAGTAGGGCTGAGATCAGGGGCTTCTAGGAGCCTGGATGCCTGGTTTGCAGGGGCCTGGGGTCTAGGATCTGGGTAGGGATTAGGAGCCCAGATGTTTGGGTTCTTTGAGAGGTGGAGGGGCAAATGGGGGGTGAAAACAGACACCTGGGTTCTCTAGATGGGAAAGGGCTGGGAAGCCCAGATTCTTAGTTACCTTTCCTTGAGGGGTAGACCCCCATGACCCACCTCTCTCACGTTCCTATAGGAATCCCACCAGGCAGAGGTGTCCCGGCTTCAAGAGGAGGTGAACAAGGTGAGCTAAACAGTAGGGCTTTGGGAAGGGGACAGGCCTGTGCATCAGGGAATGGGACCTGCAGAACCCCCAGCTTATGATCTCTGCTTTTCTTTCTCCAGCTCACAGAGAAGCTGAAGAAAAAACAGGAGAGGTAGGGAAAACCCTGGATGTTTTGAGTTCTTGGGGTGGTGAGCCAAATATTTGGGTTCTCTTGGTGCCATGTGACTCTCTCTTCTCAGTTTCTTGCGGCTTCAGGCAGAGAAGGAGGCTCTGTACAATGACAGCAGGTCAGCACCAGGCACCCAGGCGTCTGAGGTGGCAATGGTGGGGGTGAGAGGGGGTATTCTCTGGCATCTGCATGTGCACTAATGCAGGACAGGGCAGGTGTACTTAACCTAGGCCGTTCTGGTAACTGGGTTCTCTCCTTACCTATGCCCAAAGCAAAGGTCTAAGAGGGGAATTTGGGCAGGGGGGGAAAGGATGCTGGGTGCCTAGATGCTTGAGTTCCCTCCTAGGTCCATGCACCCCTGACACCTTGTTGGGGAGTGGGGCTGGGGCCCAGATGCCTTGGTTTCCTTCCTAGCTCTAGGGCTCCCTGGCTTGCATTGGGGTTAGGGGCTGGGGGCCCTTCCAGATCTGGGGCCCCTGGCAACTTGTCATTGGTGGGGTAGGGGACCCAGGCACCTGGGTTCTCACCCCCTTCTGTCCCCACAGGATGAAGCTAGCAGAGCTAGGACAGCGGCAGGATGAGGAACTGCGGGGCCTGCAGCTGCGTAACCAGCGGCTGCAGCAGGAGCTGGAGGCAGCCACGCAGGTTGGAGGGGGTGGGGGCCCTGATCCTCACCTGGTTCAGGGGGAGGAGGAACCTGGGGACTCCTGAGCTAGGGGCAATGGGATCTGGGTCCAATCCTGACCAACCTCTCCTGCTTCCAGAGCTGCACTGAGGCCCAGGAGCAGATACAGATGCGGAGCCAGGAGCATGAGGTGGCAATGCAAGCCCTGCAGGAGCAGGTGAGGCTCTAACACCTGGGTTCTCTGTGGTCCAAGGTGCAGAAAGCCCAGACACTTGGGTTGCCGTGTGTATGGTAGAGCTGTACACATGACTTTTCTGTTTGGGGCCTGGACTCCTGGGTCCCCTCCTTGGCCCATCTCCTGGGCCACTTCCCACTTTCTCACTTCTTTGGGACCTTTGATGCTATTATTCGCTTTCCAGAGATCTCTTCTCAGGGGGAATCCAGGAATCCCCCTGTACCTGCCTCCCCCACCCCCCCGCAGCCTGGTGCCCTGTGTTTTGGTTCTGTATTAACTCCTCTTGTTTTCCTCTGTCTCTCTTTCTCTCTCTCTCCTGCTCTTTCCCTCCCTTCTCCCGAGGCGGCCTCCCAAAGTGCTGAGACCCAGGAGCAGGTGGAGACAATCCTAACGGAGAATGAGGCCCTGCGCACCAGCCTGGCTGCCCTGGAGCAGGTGGGTGTTGCCCCCACTCTGGAGCTGGGCACATCACAGCCTTCCATATGGGGCCTTATACTCAAACATTTTCCTGCTGCTTCTACACCAGAACTGGACATGACTGTGTTCCATTTGGGATTTTGGCCAGTTTCTCTCTAGCACCCCCCAGAACTAGACTCATCGGTCTTCCCTGTGGGGTGTTATACTTGATTACTCTTCACCCAGCACCTCCAGTGCTGGGCACATTGTGGCCTTTCCCATGGTCCATTGTACTTGGCCGTTTCTCAGCCATCACCATAGCCATAGCTGGGCCCATCTGTTTGCCATGTCACAGTGTGTTATACTCAGCCATTCCACACCCCTTGCCAGCATCACACAGTGTTGAGTGCAGCCTGGCTTTCCCTTTGTGGTGTTATACTCCACTGTTCTGCCCCAGAGTTGGCTTCATGTGTCATCCTCATAGAGCGTTGTGCTCAGCCATTTGTATGCCAGCCCCAGAGCTGGGTGCATCCCACCACATACAGTCCCTCAGCTTTCTGTGCTCTGTCTCCTTTCCCTGCCTACCCCCAAACTCCAGAGTTCCACACCCATGCCTACTTTCTTCCATGCTTCCCAGTGCCTTAACGAGGGAGACTGGGAGCTACAGGATGGGTTTAGGGATATTATGGAATGAGGCAGTCTGGGAGCAGATTATGTTATGAGAAGGGGCAGTCTGGCAGAGGGGCAGTACTGTGGGATGAGATATTCTGTGGGCACGTTATTATGGGATGAGGCAGTTTGGTGGGAGGGGATATTATGGGATTGAACCAGCTTTGGGAGGAAATATTGTTAGTAGTCTTGGGGAGGGGAGTATTATGTGATGGATCAGACCTAGGTAGGAGAAGGGAATATTATAGGACTAGCCAGCCTGGAGCAAGGAGGGAATATTATAGGATTGACCAGCTAAATTGGGGGGTGGATATGGGATCGAACCAACTTTGGCAGGGAATATTATGGGAAGGATGAGGTAATGCAGTTAGCAACATGGTCCCCCCCCCCGCATGGTCTGTGCCACCCAGATCCAGTCCTCGCGGACACAGGAGCTGAACCTACTGCGGGAGCAGGCGTTGGCACTGGGGCAAGAGCTGCAGCAACGTCAGGGCCAGCAGGAGACACTCAGTATCCAATACGATGACCTCACCTCCCAGCTTCAGGTGAGAGCAGGGCCTGGTGCTGTGGGCAGGGCTTTAAGGGATGGAGCCTGGGAGCAGGGCCTGGGTGCTGGAGATCTTGCAGGGCAGTATTGGGCATCAGCAGCTCCCTATTCCCACCAGTACAGACCAGTGCCATGGCTCCACAGCTCCCACTAGCACAGACCAGTTTTGGCTAGTACAGGCTTAGTCCCTCCAAGAGAACATGGTTGCCCCGCAATACCCAGTTCACACCAATACAGGCCTGTATCATTGTCTAATAGCTCCCAGTCTAGAGCAGTATGGGGCCCTATTTCCCACTAATACAATTGTCCCACTGCTCCCGGATCAGACCAGTATAGGGGAGCATTGTGACCCCACAGTTCCTACCAATATGGGCCAGCACTATGCTCTGTGGTGGGCCAGTAGGGGGTGCTTCTGTATTGAGCCACCCACCACACTGCATCCTACCACCTTCCAGGCTCCGAGCGCCTCCCTGGGGGCGCCTCATGTTTGGCCTACCCCTTTCTTGAAGCACGCCTACTAGCTTGGTGGTTCCACTGCCACCACCCAGGGCTGGGCTTGATTCTGGCTTTGCGCACCCTGGGAGATGCAGGCCTAGTAGCCCTTCAGGGTACTTGATTCACTTCAAGAACTTGGGATGCTTCCCTCAGTCAGAAGCGCAAGGAGTGGTCTCCCTTAGCCAAACCAAGGGGATCCCAAGTCATAAACTAGACCCACTCCCAATAAGTCTCCCACACTAGGTACAAAGGAGAACTTTTTTGGTTACAAGGGGCAGGGTTGGAATAGGGTACAGGGTAGAGCAATATTAGAGAAATCCCATAGAGCACACTCTTTATGGCTGAGTAGCCTTTGATCATGCATCTGAGTTACTGCAAGTTATGTATCTAGTTAGATTTCAGGTAGCTTACTCACAAGTATTATCCAGAGGCAGGTGGAGATTCCCTCTGGAGGCAGGCAGTTCCTTGATCATGAGTTTTGAGAGAGAGCAAGTTTCAGATGGTTCAGCTCTTCTCTCTTTAAGCCTTTCTCATGGCTGCTGCCCCCTCCTCCTGGGCAGTCCTTAACTTGTATAGCCCTTGTGACCTCATTTACCTGGTCCAATGGAGGCCAGCACTTGTTGGCTGTCAGCCAACCAATTTTAAATGTATCACTAGTTGCTGGGCAGCCTGGCAGTTCCTCGCTCCCCAGGGAGCAAGCCCCTCACCCAAGTGTGTGATGCCAGTCATGTAGGCAGAGGGAGCAGGTTTCCCCCCTTCCTCAGGAATGTATCTAGCTCAGGTTACCTAAAGAGATAGGGTAAGGTGTGTATCCTCTGCTGGGCCCATCCTAACCAAACTGTCACAGCAGAGTTTATGGGGAGAAACAGAAATGTCCTTCTGCCACATGCTGTGTAGTTCCTAGTGCAGGCCACTTAAGAGAGTCCCATTTTCTGTCAGTACAAACTAATATCACTGTCCTGCATCTCCCAGTTAAGACCACTGACACAGGACAATACTATGGCTCACTAGCTCCTAGTTTAGATTAGTACAAGCCATTATCACTGCCTTGGAACTCCCAATTCAGATCAGTAAGAGCCCCAATTCACACCCATGCAAGTCAGTATTGTGACCCAGTAGCTCACAGATCAGACTGGTCCTGGGGCCCCAGTTCCCACCAGCAGAGAGCAGTACCATGGTCCAATAGCTCCTCATTCAGAGCAGCACAGGTCAGCATCATTGTCCTGCCCTGTCATGCTGAGTCCAGGTAAGGAACCTCAGTTCCCACCAGTATGGGGCAGTATTATAGCCCAGGAGCTCCCAGTTCCCACCTATACAGGCCACTGTTGTGTCCCAGTAGCTACCAGGTCAGGCTAGTTAGGGGTTTCCACCAGTATAGGCCAGTATTATGGCCCAGTAGCTACCAGTGCAGACCAGTATCAGTGCTCTGCATCTCCCAGTTCCAATTAATGGGGGACCTCAGTTCCTGCTGAACTCCCCCTGCCACCTCCAGCTGTACCATTGCTCTGAGTGTGGCTGGTGGGGGCACCCTCCTGACCCCCTACCTCTTCTGTTCCTCAGGAGTCTGTCAAGGCTAACGAGCAGCTGTTGGAGCAGCTGCAGGAGCTGGGACAGGAGAAGCAGTGCCTCCTGCTGGAGTTGGATGAGACTCGAAAGGTGAGAGGGGTGGTTCCATCCCAGAGCTGAGCACACTTCTGCTTTCATTAAGCAGCATTATATTCAGCTGTTCCCTAGCCACCCCACCGCAGAGCTGGCTGTATGTCGGCCTTTCCTGGGCCTTGTTTTACTAGCCCATTAGCTGACCCACCCCAGAGCAGGCTGCATCTGGGTCCTCCCTTTGTGGTGTTATACTCTGTGACTTCCCAGCTGCCCCACTCCAGACCCAGCTGCATTTCGGCTCTCTTGTAGCAGTGTTGTGCTTCACCATTTCACCGCACAGCTGGGCACATCTCAGCCCTCCCTTCATGGCATTATACTTGGCCATTCCCCAGCTACTCCACCCCAAAGCTGTCTGCATCTGGGCCCTGTATGGCGTTATACTCAGCTGTTCCCCAGCTGTTACCCCTCCTGTACCTTCCATGCTGACTGCATCTTAGCTCCCAGAGCAGTGTTATGCTTGGCTCTTCCACCCCAGAGCTGGCCACATCTCAGTTGTCCTTTCATGGCATGATACTCTGCTGTTCCCTAACTGAGCTGGCTGCTTCTCAGTCTTTCTTGGTCCTTGTTATATTGGATTGTTTCCAAATGACTCATGCCAGAGCTGGCCTCATCTTGGTTTTCACAGTGTGGTGTTATAATTGGTTGCCTCACCTCCAGAGCTGGGCACATCTTAGACCTCTCTTTATGGCCTTATAGTCAGCCTTTTCTTACTGCCCCACCCCAGAGCAGGTTGCTTCTCTGCTTTCCCAGAGTGGTATTATATTTGGCTGTTTTACCCCAGAGCTGGCCACATCTTCCTCTCCCATTCTCCCTGCTGCCTGCCAGGAGCAGGGGGTTTCTCTGAGTCCCATGTTTATTGTCGTTCCCTCCACCCCGAGCAGACTGCTGAGAAGCGCAAGGGGCTGCTGGATGAGCTGGCAATTGAGGGGCAGCGGGAACGTGGTCGGCACCAGGAGGCACTGGAGGGGCTGCGGTTGCAGCAGGAGAAGGCAGTGCTGGGCCTACGGGCGCGTTATGAGCGGGAGCTGCGGGAGCTCCATGAGGAGAAGAAGCGGCATGAAGATGAACTGCGTGGGCAGCTGCGTGATGAAAAGGTGCTCCTGTCTGTCCATTTCCCCCCCACATTCACCCTGCCCCAGAGCTGAGTCCATCTGGGTCCTAGATTGAGTGCTGTTATACTCAGCCATTCCCCAGCCTCCCCATCTTAGAGGTGGGTGCATCTAGTTCTTCCTTTATGATCCTTTATTTGGCCATTCTCCAGCTGAGAGAGCTGCATCTCAGTGTTTCTTGGGCCTTGTTTATACTGGGTTATTCCCAGCCATTTCGCCCGTGCGCTAGCTGCATCACAGGTGATGTTATATTTTTTCTATTCCCCAGCCTTCCCACCCCAGTGCTGGCTGCATCTTGGCCTTCCTTGGGTGCTGTTATTCTCAGCCATTCCCTCCCCAGCCTATACTCGGTCACTTTCTCCTCCTAAGCAGGCCCGGAGCCAGGAGCTGGAGACAGCTCAGCAGACAGCTGAGGAGCTGCAACTTCAAATCCAGGCCATGGATGGCACCAAGGGCTGGTTTGAGCGGCGCCTGAAGGAGGCTGAGGTGAGGCTGGCCCTGGATTGGGGCTGCTGGGGAGTGGGGCAGGCACAGCCCCCACCCCTGACCCCTCTTCCCCCACCCCCAGGAGCTCATGGAGAAGCAGCAGGCAGAGCACAAGGAGGCACTGAGGCTGTGCAAGGAGCAGCATGTGTCTGAGCTGGAGGTAGGTGCTGCCCCATCTCTGCCTTCCTTTGTTGTGTTATATTCAGCTGTTCCTTTGTTATACTGACCCAGATCTGGGTGCATCTTGGTTTTCCCTTCACGGCATTATACTTGGCTGTTTCCCATCTATTCCCACCCCAGGGCTGGGTCCATCTCAACTCCTTTTTGTGATATGGTGGAATGATTCAGCCATTCCACTCTAGCACTCTCTGCATCTCAGCCCTCCCCAGGCAGTGTTATACTCACCCATTTCCAATCACCCCACTCGAGAGCTGGGCACATCTTCCACCCTTCCATAGAGTGTTAATATTCAGCCGTTCGTATTTCTTTTGCCCCAGAGCTGGCTGTGTTTTGGCCCTCCCCAGGTAGCATTAAACTCAGCCATTTACTGCCACCACGCCCAAGAACTAGCTGCATCTCAGCCCTCCCTAGGTGGTGTTTATACTTAGCTGTTCCCCAACTGCCCCTAACGTAGAGTTAGCTTCATTTCAGTTTTTCCATTAGGCATTATACTCTGTATTTCCACCCCAGAGCTAGCTGCATCTTGCCCTCTCCTGCAGTGTTGTTTATATTCAGCTGTTTCCCAGCTAGTACAGCCAGCTCACGGGTGGATCTCAGCCCATTTCTTGGACGCTGTTGTATTCAGCTGTCCCCAGCAATCCATCCTAGAGCTGGCTGTATCCCTGCCTGTTATACCCAGTGGTTCCCCTCCAGAGCTGGGCGCATCTTGGCCTGTTCTACTTATCTGGGCCCCAGCCATTCCCCTCAGAATTGGCTGCATCTTGCCTTGTCTCTGCAATGTTATACTAGACTTTTCTGCTGCTCCACCCCAGATCAGGCTGCATCTCAGCCTTTCCCTGGGTTTTATACTGGGCTTTTTCCCAGCCATCTCCCCTTCCCCAGGTTCCCAGAGCCATGTTTAACCCCTTGCTGCCTGGTTCCCTACCTGCAGCATAAAGATAAGGCCATGGAGGCCACACGGGCAGAGCTGAGGGAGGCTGAGCGAGCCCAGGAGGAGCAGGACCAGGTCATCCAGCATCTCAAGCAGGTGATTTGGGTGGATGGGATGTGCTGTGGGTCAGGAACAAAGGGAACCATGGGGTGAGGGGCTGCAGGTCAGGGGTGAGGGGTACTGCAGGACCAGATCTGGGGGTGGGGGAGGAACCAGGGAGGGGACCCTCAAATCACTCAGCCCCTCCCCCCAATCCTTCCCTGCCTCCCAGGAAGTCAAGGATGTGATGGATGGGCAGCGCATCCTGGAAAAGAAGGGCAGTGCTGCGGTGAGTGAAACAGGTGTCTGGGTTCCCCCTCAACCCCCACTTGCCTCCCAGAGAACCCAGGCATCTGGGCTCCTAACACCCTGTCCCACTCCCCTTCTCTCTGTGAGTTGTGGGGGACAACCCAGGCATCCAGGGAGAGAACTCAGGTATCTGAGCCCTTCTTTCTCTCCCTCACAGCTGAAAGATCTGAAGAGGCAACTGCAGCTGGAGCGGAAGCGAGGAGACAAGCTTCAGGAGAGGCTGCAGGATGTCCTGACCAATAGCAAAGCCCGCCCCGGTGAGTTGCGGGTGGGGAGTGGTTTGGGGGCACTGTCAGGCCTGGGAGAAGGGGTGCATCTTCCCCATCCCTTTCCAAGCTAGCTTGGAATTGTTCAAGGCCGAGATGCACTCCAGCTCTGGGGTAGAGCACTTCTGAATGGCTGAGTATAATAGGGCTGAATTGGGGCCAGCTCTGGGGAGGAGATAGGTTAGGAACAGTCCAAGCATAACAGGGCACAAATAAGGCCAAGATGCAACCAGCTGTGCATTGGGTAGCTGTGGAATGGCTGAGTGTAACAGGCCAAGATGCAGCCACCTCTGGAGTGTTGTAGTTGGGAGACATCTGGGTATAACACACAAAGGGAGGGTTGAGATGCAGCAAGCTTGGAGGTGGGACAGCTGGGGGAATGTCTAAGTATACAAAGCCAAGATGCAGCTAGCTTGGGGGTGTTGCAGTTCTGGGGGATTGCCTGTGTATACTACAGCTTAGGGAAGACTGAGATGTGCCCAGCTCTGGGATTGAGCAGCTGGGAATGCCTGAGTATAACAGTTGCAGATAGGGCTGAGATACAGCTGGTTGTGGGGAGGAGCAGGTTAGAAATAACTGAGTATAACAGTGCACAGATAGAGCCAAGATATAGCTGGCTCTGGGATGGGACAGCTGGGAAATTGTTAAGTAGAACAGGCTAAGATATGCAGCCAGCTCTAGGATTAGAGCAGCTTGGAATGGTTGAGGATAATAGGACACAAATAGGGCTGAGATGTGTCCAGCTCTTGAGTGGGGTGGGGTGGGGTGCAACTGGGGAATGGCTGAGTATAACAGGCCAAGGTGCAGCTGGTTTTGGACTGTTTCAGTTGGGGAACAGCTGAGTTGTAGCTGGATCTGGGGTGGGGCAGCTGGGAGATGGTTGAGTGTAATATTCGGGGGAGAGCTGAGATGTGCCTAGCTCTGTTGTGGGGAGGCTGGGAAAAAGCTTAGTACAGGCCAAGATGCAACCAGATCTGAGGTGTTGCACTTGGGAAACAGCTGAGCATAATGCTGCCCAGGGATGGCTGAGATACCCCAAAACTGGGAGCAGAGTAGCTGTGGAATGACTGAGTCTAATGCCACCTGGGGAGGCCTGAGATGCATCCAGATTTAGAATGAAACAGCTATTTCTGTCATGTTATACTCAGCTGATCCAAGCTGCTCCACGAAGCTGGGCACATCTCGGCCTTCCCCAGGCACCATTACACTCAGCCATTCCCCAGCTGCAGCACCTCAGAACTGGCTGCCTCTCAGTGACAAGCAACCCCTCCCCAGGTGGTTGTATGCTTTGCCATTTCCTAGCCACACTATCCCAGAGCTGGCTGCATCTTAGTCCTCTCCAGTCAGTGTTATACTTGGCTGTTCCCCAGCTGCCACACTCCAGAAATGGGGTACATCCTGCCTGGATCGAACCTCGTGCATGTTTCACAGCCAAAAAATCCCCAGGGGTGGGGATTGGGGGCCCTAGCAAAGTGAATATTTCAGCCCAAAGTGTAATAGACACATGCAAACATTGGGGAGATCAAAGCCATTAACATATAAACCCTCATAAATTCTTAATGAGGCTGGAATTTTAGCTGACTGGCAGGGAGGTCTCTATTGGCAGGTCCAGTCCCAGCAGGTAATTGTATCTGCAGTTGTTGGATAGAGGAAGTGGGAGTGGGAGGAGGTTTCATTTACATACATGCAAATTAGGCCTTATTGTAAATATACCAGTCAAAACGGTGCCGTGTTCATCTTTACAGCTGAGATGTCAGTGGTTTGATCTGTAAATGGAAGCGTCTGCATGAAAGTGATCTGAATAATATATGTAAATCTAATGAATCAGTGATCATATATCACATTATTATGCAATGATAAGATGTGATGGATGGGTAGATATAGGTATGGATAGGAAGAGAGAGATCTCCTCTCATCTCATGTAATGTTACATCATGTTACATTTCATGCAGGCAATACAGGCTCAACTGTAGCTATCGCCCCCGCTCTCCACAAGACAAAATGCAAAGTGTTTGTCTTGGGAGACTCCCTCCTGAGGAGGACGGAGGGAGCAATCTGCTGCCCCAACCCCTCGGCCCGGGAAGTTTGCTGCTTGTCGGGAGCCCATATCCAAGACATTGCAGAGAAGATCCCTAAACTCCAGTCCACTGATCACTACCCTATGCTACTCATCCATGTGGGCACCAGTGACATGGCTTGGAACCCTCCTAGCTGGGTCATGAGGCGCTACGGGGATTTGGGAGTGGGCCTGAAGGGGGTGGGGGGTGCAGGTGGTGTTTTCTTTGATCCTTCTTGTTTCGGGCTATGGGCTAAGGAGAGAGAGGAGGATACAAGTAGCGAACCAAAGGCTGTGGCGCTAGTGTAATCAGGAAGGCTTCGGCTTCCATGACCACAATCTGCTCTTTGAGAGAGGCAGTGAGCTTCTGGGAAGGGACAGCCTCCACCTCTCTCCGCTGTGGAGGAGGCTCTTCTCAGCCAGACTGGCTGATCTGCTCCACTGGGCTTTAAATTAAGCCCACTAGGGGATGGGGGACTACCACCACTGCTGGCCTGCTGAGCAGCCCTTGCAAAGCCAGCAGGCCAAGGCACTTAAGGGAGCCTACCCTTGCCCCAGCCCTAGAGCAAGCTGTGGGCAAAGCAAGGACCCCCAAGGGGACACTTGCATTCCTGTACACCAATACCAGGAGTCTGGGTAATAAACAGAAGG
>JAGPOW010003435.1:7360-25395 GCA_030014935.1 Caiman crocodilus | reverse complement strand
GGAACTTGTCCTCCTGGTCAACACAAATAATTATGATGTCATAGGGATAAGGGAGACCTGGTGGGACTCCATGCATGACTGGACCACGGGCTGTAGATGGCTATACCCTGTACAGGTGGGATTGAGTGGACAAAAGAGGCAGAGGTGTAGCTCTCTATGTCAAGGAGAACTACACATCCCTATAAGCTGACATCGGCACCCAGGATAGACAATTAAAGACCCTCTGGGTTAAAATCCATGGGGAACATGGCACAGGAGATACAATGTTGGGAGTCTACTACAGACCTCCCTCCCAGAATCAAGAGATTGACCAGAAGTTCGCCAGGGAATTGGCTGAGGCTGCACGCTCCCGGTCCATGGTTGTAATGGGGGACTTCAGCTACCCAGACATCTCGTGGGAAGAGCCCTCAGCCAAATCCAAATAGTTGTAAAGCTTCCTCACATGCATGGATGATCTCTATCTGACTCAAGAAGTCTACGGGCCAATGAGAGGCAAAGCACTGCTTGACCTGGTACTGGCAACCGGGGACAACCTAATCAGTGACCTAATGATTGAAGGAAAGCTGGGTGACAGCAACCACAAGCTGATCACCTTCATCCACTGAAAAGCTGTCAATCAGTCAGCAATACAAAGGTCCTTGACTTCAGGAGGGCTGACTTTGACAAGCTCAGGAGACTTGTTGGTGAGGCCCTAAGGGACCATGACCCCGAAAGGAGGGGAGTTCAGGAAGAGTGGTTGCTCCGCAAGGGAGCAATCCTAGATGCACAAGCTAAGGCTATTCCGTCTCAGAGGAAAGGCAGCAAGAGGGTGCAGCAGCCCCCTTGGCTTTCCAGGGAACTGGCGGTCCTCCTGCGTCTAAAAAGACGGACCTACAAAGGATGGAGGACAGGATCCACCTCCAAGGAGGAATACTCTGCACTGGTCTGGACCTGCAGGGAGCAAACCAGGAAAGCCAAGGCTGCCATGGAACTCCAACTGGCTCCAAGTATCAAGGACAATAAAAAGTCCTTTTTTTTAGATATGTGGCAAGCCAGAGGAAAAGCAAGCACAACACTGGATCCCTGCTAAACCAAAAGGGAGAACTGATGACCAACCCCCAGGAAAAAGCCAACTTGCTAAATGGGTACTTTGTGTCAGTCTTTCACAAGTCCCATGGGGCGCCCCGGCTCATTACGAGACAGGGGTGCCTAAGCGAGGGTGGTTCCTTGCCTTCCATCAGTGCTGACCTTGTGAAAGAACAGCTTGAGAGGCTGGACACCTTCAAGTCAGCCGGCCCTGACCATCTGCACCCCAGGGCACTCAAGGAGCTGGCTAGGATCATAGCTCAGCCACTGGCATGGATCTTTGAAGGCTCCTGGCACTTTGGTGAAGTGCCTGATGATTGGAAGAAGGCCAATGTGGTGCCTATCTTCAGGAAATGGAGGAAAATGTATCCAGCAAACTACAGGCCCATCAGCCTGACCTCTATCCTGGGGAAGGTCTTAGAAAAACACATCAAGGAGGCCATTCTTAACAGACTGGTCGATGGCGACACCTTGAAAGACTGCCAACATAAGTTTGTTGCAGGTAGGTCATGCTTGACCAATCCCATTTCCTTTTACAACCAGGTAGCCTATCACCTGGACAAGGGGGAAGAGATTGATGTCATATAACTCAACTTTAAAAAAGCCTTCGATCAGGTATCCCACGATCACCTTTTGGCAAAATTGGCCAACTGTGGCTTCGGGTCCACCATGATCCGCTGGCTGGGGAATTGGCTTCGTGGTCAGACCCAGAGGGTGGTGGTTGACAGAAGTCAATTGTCATGGTGCTCTGTGACCAGTAGGGTCCCTCAAGGCTCTGTCCTTGGACCTATTTTGTTCAGCCTCTTCATTACTGATGTGGACATTGGAGTCAGAAACAGACTGGCCAAGTTCACCGATGGTACCAACTTTGGGGTAAAGCATCCACACCTTGGGACAGAGGGGTGATCCAGGCTGACCTTGACAGGCTCAGTAAATGGGCAGATGAGAACCCGATGGTGTTTAACACTGAAAAATGCAAGGTTCTTCACCTTGGGAGGAAAAGCCCTACAGCATGTCTATAGGCTCAACAGTGCTACGCTGACTAGCACTATGGACAAGAGGGATTTGGGAGTCAGATTGACCACAAGAAGAACATAAGCCTGCAATGTGATGCTGCAGACAGTAAAGCAAGCAAAATGCTGGCTTGCATCCATAGATGTTTCTCAAGCAAATCCCAGGACGTCATTCTCCTGTTGTACTTGGCCTTGGTGAGGCCACAGCTAGAGTACTGCATCCAGTTTTGGGCTCTACAATTCAAAAAGGATGTGGAGAAGTTTGAGAGAGTCTAGAGGAGAGCCACACACATGATCAGAGGTCAGGAAATCAAACCTCATGATGAGAGGCTGAGAGCCATGCAACTTTTCAGCCTGGAAAAGCACAGGCTTAGGGGTGACCTGATGGTCATCTATCAGTTCATCAGGGGTGTTCACCAGGATCTGAGGGAACATTTGTGCACCAGAATGCCCCAAGGGATTACAAGGACAAACGGTTATAAACTCCTGCAAGACCATTTCAGGCTGGACATAAGGAAGAACTTCTTTATTGTCTGAGCCCTCAAGGTCTGGAATGGCCTGCCGCCTGAGGTGGTTCGAGCACCTACTTTTAACGCCTTCAGGAGAAACCTGGATGTTTTTCTTGCTGGGATCCTATGACCCCAGCTGAATTCCTGCCCCTGGGGCAGGGGGCTGGACTTGATCTTCCAAGGTCTCTTCCAGCCCTGATGTCTATGAAATGTATCAGTATATTATGCATCCAGTATCCATGGTACATATCATTTGCATCCTTTTTCATGTCCTTGTGACAAGGTGTTTAAAAGAATTCACAAGTTCATTGGAATCTGACAGGCTGCGCTGTGAGCACTTCTGCTATGGCCTCAACCTTGTGACTTTTGGGGTATTAACTGGGCACCTCAGTGCCTGCACCACCCCAGTGCCTAGACATCATGTTGTATAGCATAAGTTAAATATTATATGATATATAGCATATTAAGTATAATATATCTGTATAACATGTCATATTTCTTATAGCAGATCTGGACCAGAGAAATTAAGTAGTGTAATAGTGTAAGCTATTGAATCTAACTTAACATGTGCACAATACATGTACACACACAGATATGCATTTATAATATAGCAAATGAATTTGTAACTTATCTTCATAATACATGTGCCTGGTATACCTTATAAATTTATTATGTATAACTGTATATATATTATACATATGCTTTATGTATATTTTAGACTATAGATACATTCAGTGTGCATGTGCGCATGCACACAAACACACATTTATATTATGTGTAATACATAAAAAAATAAAAAATACTAGCAAATTGCCATCAAGAAGAGTGGGTGTGGGGAAAGCCCATGTCCGGCCCCATTCCCCCCACCCTGAGGCAAATTAATGTGTACTGAGGCTCTGGACAAACACAAAATTGGAGGCCCTGTGCCCCCATGGGAGCTGGGTTACAGAGCGGGTGGTGAAGGGACCCCTTCCCTTCCTGGTGCTGGCAGGGGAGACTGGGTGGACCCTGCCAGGCTGGGGGTGGGGTACATACCCCCCTCTTCTCCTTGCTTCCTATGCCCCGCCCACCTGCTATGGTCATGTGCAGTGAGAGTAGAGTGCACACGCACATGGACACACAGATGCAAACATCTCTCTCTGCTATGAACAGACACACACACTCCCTCCTGCCACGAACACAGGCACGCACCCACACCTCCCTACATACACATTCAGATGGGTGTGTAGTCTACATACTCTCTGCACATGGACACAGAGACAAATACATTCTAGCTGCCATGAACACAGACACGCACGCATAGATGCAGACACATACAGATGCATGCAGGCTTAGACACAGATGCATGCACATGCACACAGATGAGTCACGTGCACGTGTGCATGCACCTATGCATCTTGAAGCAGTGTGGGTTATCCAGCTGGGTTTCTTTACCCCTCCATAGCCACATAGACATGCTGGCTGTAGCCTCTGCAACATGTATGGTTTGGCCAGGGCCTATCCGACCTCTGCAGCTCCCTTGCAATCTTGCTTCTTCCTGGCTCTAGGATTCTGGCTTCCTCCAAAGTGCCCATGGCCGCAGAGAACAGGAACCAGATAAACCTATTCCATTAAACATGTTCTTGTACATGGTGATGGCTCTGCGGAAGGCCCTTAGAGTCCAGGGCATTTACACTGATGCATTACATCAATCTAAACGTAAAAAATGATGATGATGTATTTGTGCTGAGAGAGTTTCATAGTTGGTAGGGTCAGAAGGGACCCAAGCAGCTCATCAAGTCCGGCCCCCTGCCATGGCAGGAAAGAGTACTGGGGTTAAACAACCCCGGCAAGGTGTTCATCTAGCCTCCTCTTAAAGACCCCCAGGGTAGGAGCCAGCACCACTTCTCTTGGAAGTTGTTTCCAGATCCTAGCCACCCTGACAGTGAAGTAGCACTTCTTGATGTGTAGCCTGAATCTACCCTCTTCCAAATTGTGACCGTTATTTCTAGTCACTCCTGGTAGTGGTTGGGGGAACAGGGACTCCCCCAATGCCTGCTGGTCTCTCTTGGCAAGTTTATAGAAGGCCACCAGATTCCCTGTCGGCTTTCTCTTGTGGAGGCTGCACAGGTTCAGGTCCCTTAGCCTCTCCAAGGTAGGATCTGCCCTGCTGCCCCCTTATATGAGTGGTCCTTCTCTGGATCCTCTCCATGTTGTCCACATCCCTCCTGAAGTGTGGCACCCAGAACTGGATACAGTACTCCAACTGCGGCCTGACCAGTGTCGCATAAAGGGGGAAGATCACCTCTTTGGACCTGCTTGAGTTGCATCTGTGGATGCATGACAAGGTGCAGTTGGCCTTCCTGACCATGTCCCCACTGTCAGCCCATGTTCATTTTGGCATCAATAATGACTCCAAGATCCTTTTCTGTCTCTGCACTAATGAGAAAGGAGTTCCCCAGCCTTTAGGTCTACTGCTGGTTCTTCCCCCCAGGTGCAGCACCTTGCGCTTGTCTGTTGAAACCCATCCTATTCTTATCCACCCACCCCTGTAACTGTCTAGGTCCGATTGCAACCTATTCCTTCCTTCTAGGCATCCGTGCGTAGATGTATTCTAATTAACAAGTGGATTAAATTAATAATTATAAGTAATTAAAATGAAGTCAGTGATGAGAGGGGGGAATGTTTATGTAGATTTTGAGTTAATTAGATATTGGTTTATGAATGTTAACAGATTAAAACTCAGGGAGAGGGAGACCAGATGCCTGGGTTCTCTGGGAGGGGAGTAGGGGTTACTGGTTAAAGCGGGGGTGGGGGGCTGGGAGCCCAGATGCCTGGGTTTCCGGGGGGGGAGTAGAGTCTTTGGAGAGGGGGAGAGTATGTGGGGTCAAGAGTCTGGATGCCTGGGTTCTCTGGCTGGGAAGCCAGGGCTAGGGTGTAGGACCAGGGGGTGCTGGAAGTCCAGACACCTGGGTTCCCTAACATGTCCCCTCCCCACAGGGTTGGAGGAGCTAGTCCTGGCTGAGATGAGCTCCCCAAGCCGGACAACCATGGGTGACAGCAGTAGCATCTCGTCTTTCAGCTACCGTGACATCATGAAGGAGGGGTCAGGGCCTGGCAGCACCAAGGTGGGTGGGAGTGGAGCATGAGGTAGCCTAGGCTCAGCCTACCCCAAGACTCTCCCACCACCTCCCAGTTTGCAGGGGTAGAGTCTGGTTCCCACCCCTTTAGACTTCTCCCATTCCATAGTCTCTGCCCTTTTAAGTGGCCTCTCCCTCTGGCTGATCTGCAAGCAGGCCATGCCCCCACTCTCAGCCTATCCACTGCCACCTGTTTGGCCCTGCCCATTTCTGCAAGTCCCATTTCTTCTTGTCCGTCACTGCCTCTGGCCCTACCTCCTTACAGATCCAGTGGTCCACCACCAGCCCTCCCTGCCCCTTGCTGGCCTCAGGTGTTTGTTAGTCCCTCACCTTACTGTCCATCAAAGACATTGTCCTGCCCTTTCCCCTAGACCCTACCCCTCGCAGTCTGAGCTGTCTGTCACAGACACTGGTCCTGCACCTTTCCCCAAGCCCTGGCCCTTTTCTACCCCAGCAGGCCATCATGATCCCTAGTCCACCTTGGATTCTGACCTGTGGCCTCCAGCTGTCTGTCACTGCCTCTGGCTCCATGTCATCCTCAAGCCCCACCCCTCCCAAACCCAGTTGTCTGTCATAGCCCTTGGCCCCACCCCCTCCAGACCCCAGCTGTCATTCACTGACCCCCACCTCTGACCCCTGGTAGTCGAACACTGGGAGCCCTCAGTCACAAGCTCCTCGGGCAGCTGAGTTGTCGGAGGATGAGGCAGCAGAGCTGTTCCAGCGCTTGGCGGAGACGCAACAACAGAAGTGGCTGCTGGAGGAAAAGGTGGGGGCTGCTGTTTGGGAGTGAGAGACACCAATATGGAGGTGGCTGATGGGAGTGAGGGGCAAGTGTGGCACAGGGCCTGGTTTGACCCGTGATTGCCTGAAACAGGTGAAGCACCTGGAGGTGAGCAGTGCCTCCATGGCTGAGGATCTGTGCCGCAAAAGCACCATCATCGAGACCTATGTAATGGACAGCCGCATTGGTGAGGACCCAGGCGTCTGGGCAGGGAGTGTGGGGCACTATGGGGCTATAGGGGGGACTATGGGTAGGAAACAAGGGGTACCACAGGCCTGGGTTGGGAAATTCCCCTTGCCCCCGCCCCCATCTCCTCTTCTGTTGATCAGCCCTGGCTCCTACTGCAGAGGTCACCTTGGGCTGGGCACCCAGCCAGGCTCCACACTCATTTGGGGGGTGGGGGGCACGCTCTGGCACCCAGCCTGGATGGGAGACGAGATCTGGCTGCTAGGTTGAGGGGACAGGGTTTGGTGTTGGTGAAGCTGTGAGGCTTATGGCATTATAGCCAAGCATAACAGCATAAGGAGGGCCCAGATGCAGCCAGATGTAGGGTGGGGCAGCTGTTAACAGGCAAATATAACAAGGCTTATATAAGGATAAGATTCAGCCAGCTCTGGGGTGAGGTGGCTGGGAACAGCAGAGTATAACAGAGCACAAAGGAAGTTGAGATGCACCCACCTCTGGGGTGGGGCAGCTGGGGATTGGCTGAGTATAACGGTACAGAGAGGGCCGAGATGCTCCCAGCTCTGGGGTGGAATGGCCTAGTTGTTGCTAGTGGCCTTTGGCTCTGGCCCAGCTTCCCCAGCACATCATGAATAATTCATTAATTTAAAAATAACCTCCCCCTTGCTCCAGGTTGGCTTGTCTTTCCCTGTCATTGCCCGGGAAAGGACCCAGGCTTCCTGGCTCTCACCCCCAGCCTAGGCTCCCCAGCCAGAAAACCCAGGTGTCCAGGCTCTCAGCCCCATCTCAACACTTCTTCATGCTCTAAACCAGTAGAGTGGGGGATGGGATCCCAATGCCAGGGTTGTCTGGGAGGGGAGGAAGGGTTTGTGGGGTGATAATAGTGAGGTGAGGCCAATTGTAGCCTGGAGGGGTGGAGCCAGTGGGGGGAGATGTTGCAGGTACCCAGGCATCAGGCCACAGCTGATTTGTCCTTCCCATACTGCTGTCATGTGTGTCCTGTCTTGCTGACGTGGCTTATGGTGGGGTTGGAGTAGGGGCTGGGCATGGTGCAACAGTGTCCTGTGCTTTTGATGGGGTGGGACTGAATGCAATATTGACATGGTGATGTGTGGGTAGCATGTTGCTGACTTGTGCATCCTGTGACTAACATGTTTCTGGCATGTTACGGATGGATCACAAGGGCTAGAGCAGGGCCCAGGCGCAGTGTTTGCATGTGGCTGAAGTGGCTCTGGCATGTACATTGTGTGGCTGAGATGTTAGGGCAGGGCAAAGCTGGGTGTGGTACTGGTGCATGCCTGATGCATGGCCTGTTGCAGATGTGTCGCGGGTCCCAGATGGAGCAGTGCCAGAGCGCAGGCTGGGTGCAGCGCTGCGGGAGCTAGTGCGCCCAGGGGCTGATGAGAACCTGCGCGAGATGAACAAGAAGCTGCAGAACTTGCTGGAGGAGCAGCTCACCAAGAACTTGCACCTCAGTCAGGTGGGTGGAGCTGGGGGCAAGGCCAAGAGGAAGCAGGTAGGGCAAAGGGGACTACAGGGGCCCAGTGGAGCAGCTCACCAAGACCTGCAGCTCAGCTCACTGAGCGGGGCCTGTGTGCGTGTGGGTGGGGCCAGGGTTGAGGGGGGAGGAGGGGTTTTACTCTGCTGTTCCCCAGCAGCTTCACACCTGAGGTGGGCACACCTGGTGGTTGGATGTGTCCCCCAGATGCCTGTATTTGGTGTGTGTGCGCCTCGGACACCAGAGTTCTGTGCATGTGCACATCTGTGTGTCAGATGCCTGGGTTCTGGGGGGGGAGGGGGTGTGCGCCTATGTGTATCCCGGATGCTGGAATTTCGTGTGTGTGTGTCCCGGACGCTGGAGTGGTTTGCACCACTGTTGGCCACTGGTCACAGAGGTGTAGTGATACCTGTGTCTTGTTGTAGGGTTTCCTTGCTTCTGGGCTTTGGCTGCTACTGCCCACCTCCATTTTTTCCTCCCCCTGCTGTCAGGGTGGTTTAAGCTTCCCCAGAGGCACTGGGTGTACAGCCAAGGCTGGGGACTTCGACTGAGAAGCAAAGCCAGACAATCCTGGCTGGAGGGTCTTGCCCTTTTGCTCAGGGTCAGATCGATCACCAGATTGGAGGTTGGGAAGGAATTGTTTCCCCCCCGGGTCAGATTGGTGCAGACTGGGGGGGATTCTGCTCTTTCATAGAAGCAGTATGCTGGCTCTCCCTGTGGATCTGCACTGTTAGGGCTGAGGGGGCCTTTTCACGTAGCATTTAGATTGGATTGGATGGGATGACCTGGGGCAGGCCGACCCTGCCATAGGCAGGGACTTGGACTCCACCACTTCTGGAGGTCCCTTCCAGCATGCATCTGAGAGCGTGTGTGCATCCCCCTGGGCACCTGGGTCCTTACCCCTCCCTCTCTCTACCCACCCAGGACCTGGAAGTGCTCTCCCAGGAGCTCGTCCGGCTCAGCAAAGGGCCGTCCCCCACGCCAGACCCCCCAGAATGATCTCCCCAACCGCAGGAGGTAGGGGCAGGGCCTGTGCCTGGGGTAAAACCTATCGGGGTAGAGCCTGCCTGCCTCACACTTCTCGCCACCTTCCTTTTTTTGGTACTCCCCCCCACCCCATGCTCTGCCCCCTTTCCAGGAATGTATATATTTGCATATCAGTATTGGGGGGAAGTTTTACCTCTTCATGTCCTGGGTAGCCCCTTCCCCTCTCATTAGCATGACTCTGCCCCTTCACTGCTTCTGTACAAATGGCCTGGGTTATAATATGGTAATATATGTAATGAGCTCCCTGACCCACCTTCTGTGTTTTACCTCAGAGAAGTTCTCACCCCAGCAGATGTATCTGTATCTGGGGGGTGTTTCTCAGGCCAGGGGAGGGAATTCTCTTGATTACTGCACTTTCTCTGCCCCTCCTCCACCCTCCAAAGATGGGGGTCTTGACTGGGGGGAGGGGCCTAGCCCCAATTTCTTCTGTCTCTTGTGTCTCGATAAAGCTTCACAGACTGAAACTGCTGCTGGCTCTGTGTCTCTTTGTTGGGGGAAGAATTGAGGCTTTCTGCTGTGTTATTCCCCCCAGAGCTGACCACATTCTGGCCTGTTTTACCGGTTATTCCTCCCCCTCCTCCCCACCCCAGCTGGGTGCAGCCCAGCTCTTTGGATGTCAGTGTTTCCCAGGCATTCCACCCCAGAGCTGACATCGTGGCCTGCTTTATTCAGTTGTTTCCCCCAGAGCTGGCCATAGCCCAGCCTGTTTTACTCTGCCATTCCTCAGCCATTCTGCCTCCAAGCCAGGTGTATCTTGGCTCTTCCAGCTGCCACCACCTTTGCCCCAAGGTACGCTGGAAAATGAAGAAGGAACCTAGGAGTCTGGGTGAAGAGTGGGATTGGGGGACTGCCCTTCTCTGGGGGACCTGGAGGGGGGGCTGGGCCTTGGCCCAGACACCTGGGTTCCTGCCAGAGGTGGCAGCTGGAGCAGGATGGATGCTGGAGGTTGCTGATGGATCTGCCCGCCTCCGTTAGCTGGAGACAACCCTGGGAACCCGGGGTCAGGGTGGGTTAGCCTGGATGCCTGGGTTCTCTGCCAGTCTGGAGGGCGATGGTCTCCGGGCCCCCTCTACTGACCCGCAGCCCTCCCATCTCCCTGTAGTGCCCCTTGCTCCTCTGATCCGCAGCCCCCACAGCTTGGCGTGGCCCTGTGGGCATGGGGTGGGGGGGAAGAGTCTCCCGGGAGCTGATTCGGGCTCTGGGCTGGGGGAGGGGGGCACAATCTTTGCCTAGATCCCTGGATGCTGAGTCACGGACCTCTCCCCACCATGGGGGCTGAGACCCTGGATGCCTGGGTTTCTGGGCGGGGAGGGGGGCTGAGGGCTGAGAGCAGGGGACTGGATGCCTGAGTTCCCTGGGAGGAGAGGTGGGGGTGAGGAGCTGGCTTAGGGATGCTCCGATGCCTGGCTTCCCTCTCCAGCTGCTGGAGGGGCCGGAGCTCAGATGCCTGGGTTCCCTCCCTCTCTCCTCCACCCTTGGATCCCGGCCCCACCTCCACTCCCGGGACGAGGGGTGGGGGGGGGTGCCACCGGAGCCGCAGGGGCTGGGCGGGGCTGCTGCAGCCGCCAGCACCGGAGCCGGGAGCTGTGGTAAGAGTCGGCCTGATCGGGGCCCCTGCGACAGCCGGATCGGGGCCCCTTCCTCAGCTCCACTTCTGCCCCTGGGGTAGAGAATCCAAGCGTCTGGGTCCCAGGAACCCCTCTCCCCACACCTCATTCCCAGAGAACCCAGGCATCTGGGATGCCAGTGCCCCTCTCCCTGCCCTCTCCTATAGCTAGGAAAAGAACCCAGGTGTCTGGGCTTCCAGGTCCGCCCCCATTCCCCTTCAGTAGCTGGGAAAAGAACCCAGGGGTCTGGGCTCCTAGCACCCCCTCTTCCAGCCCCCACTGCCCTTCAGTTTCAGGGAGAGAACCCAGGGTCCGGGCTCCCAGCCCCCACCCTGCTGTCAGCTACAGGCACCCCACTCCCTCATGTTTGCATCTCCCTGTCAGTGCTGCTGCCCCACAATCCAGGGATTCTCCGTCCCTCCCACCCCCCAGGTTCCCAGCTTATCTCCCCAGTGTGGAACCTCTGAGACTCCTGGGTCCCTGGGACACCCCTAGACCCTTGACTCCTGAGTCTGTGAGGCCTTGCCCACCATTATCCCTAGAGTCTTCGGTCCTTGATGACACTCACCCCCCTCAGCAATCCCCTGGACTCTTGGGTCCCTGAGAGATCCCCATCGCAATTCCCAGACTTCTGACGCTTCCCCTTTCCCTCCCTTTTCTTGCCCTGTAGGGTTCCTAAGCCACCCCCTAGCCCCTTCACGGACGCCTGGGTCCCCCTGGCATGGCAGCAGGAGTGGCAGCCTGGCTCCCCCTAGCCCGAGCAGCAGCTGTGGGCTGGCTCCCCCTGGCCCAGCAGCCCCTGCCCCCACCTCCCCCCCTGCCACCAGGCCATGGTCCCAATCCCCAGCCCACCACAGGGCCTGAGCGCCTGGTGCTGAATGTAAGCGGACGGCGGTTTGAGACATGGCGGGCCACGCTGGAGCGCTACCCAGACACGCTGCTGGGGGGTGCCGAGCGAGAGTTCTTCTATGATGAGGAGGCTGGTGAGATCTTCCTGGACCGTGATCCTGAGGTCTTTCGCTATGTACTCAACTTCTACCGCACTGGGCACCTCCACTGCCCCCGACACGAATGTATCCAGGCCTATGATGAAGAGCTGAGCTTCTATGGCCTCGCCCCTGAGCTGGTGGGTGACTGCTGCCTGGAAGACTACCGTGACCGCAAGAAGGAGAACCTTGAGCGGCTGGCTGAGGTAGCGGGGCCACACAGGATGCGGGGGAGGGGGGGGTGTTGTTGGGAGAGGAGAAGGCCAAGGGGAGGCCTAGGAGAGGGCAAAGGCTGGATTTGCTAAGTCAAGATGGATAATTGACAATCTGCAAATTAATTTTATTACTGATGTTATTTTTTTTACTGACAACCAAACTTAGAATCATAGAATAGTAGGACCAGAAGGGACCTGTAAGATCATCAAGTCTGCTTCTCTGCGATGGGCAGGGAGTAATTGGGTTCACCGGAGGTTAGCAAGGTGATTGGCCAGCTCCTCTTGAACACCTCCAAGGGATGGTGACTACACCACCTCTGCTGGGATTGTGTTCCAGATTCTAGATACCCTTATGGAAAATAAGTTTTTCTGTATGTCCAGCCTAAATTTTCCCTCAACTAGCTTGTGCCCGTTGGACCTTGTCTTCTCAAGGAGTGCCTTTCTGAAGAGCTGCTCCTCTAGATCTTGGTGTTCACCCCGATGTACTTGTAGGCAGCTATCGAGTCACCTCTCAGTCTTCTCTTACTCAGACTGAGCAAACCCCATTCCCAGAGTCTCTCCTCATTGGACCTATCCTCTAGGTCCCTGATCATATGGGGTGGTCCTCTGTATTCTTTCAAGCTTATCTACATCCTTCCTGAAGTGCGGTGCCCAGAAATGGACATAGTACTCCAGCGGTGACCTCACCAACATCAAATAGAGGGGGAGGAACACCTCTCTGGATCTATTGGCAATGCATCAGGTGATACATGCCAGAGTTCTTATTTGCCCCACTGGCAACTTCATCACACTGACTCGTTCATCCTATGGTTGATTATCACCCCCAGGTCCCTTTCATATTCAATGTTAGCCTGTAGACAACCACTCATTATATCGTTAAGATAAAGATTCTTCCTACCCAGATGAAGGACCTGGCACTTGTCCCTATTGTATCTCATCTAATTGCATTCAGCACATAGGACCAGCCTGTCAAGGTCATCCTGGATCCTTACGCTGTCCTCAGATATGCCCACATTTTCCAATTGATCCCATTGGGATCAGTCTCTGAGCCAGTTGCCAACCCACCTCACTGTAGACAGATCAAGGCCAGTACCCACCAACTTAATTGAGAGAATCTCATGTGAAACTGTACCAAAGACCTTGCTGAAGTCTACGTAGCTGATGTCAACCTCATGTCCCATACCCAGCTAGTTAGTTACCTGGTCATAAAAGGATGCCAGGTTTGTTGGGCATGACCTCCCCCCGACAAAGCCGTGCTGGTTGTCTTCATATGCCACCAGTTATGTGCTTGTGGTTGATGGCCTCCTTGACAATTTTTTCAAGATTTTTTCCCAGGACCAAAGTCAGACTGACCAGACTGTCTATAGTTAGCAAGATCATCCTGCTTCCATTTCTTAAAGATGGGTACCACATTAGCCTTCTTCCAGTCACTTGCTCTTTGAACAGCCTTGCCAGAGGCACTGCAATGAGTTTAACCAGTTCTTTCAGTACCCTTGGATGCAGGTCCAGCTAACTTTTTTATTGACAGACCACTTTATTTTACTGATGAACACTTTATTTTTTTTTACTCTCAAACCATTTAATTTTACAAATTAACATTTTTTTTACTGATGAACCATTTTCTTTACTGACAATCTTTTTACTGACAATTTTTTTTTTTACAGACAACCAAAGGTTTTTTTACTGATGACCAGTTTTGTGTTTACTATCACATTTTTTAAACCGATGCCAAATTTTATTAACCAAACTTTTTTCCTGACAACTAGTTTTAAATGATAATATCTTTTACTGATGACCCATGTTTTTACTGACAGTAACATTTTAATTGACAACATTGTTTTTATTGACAATAACACTTGTATACTGATTATCAAACTTTTTAGTGACACAGTGGCGTGTGTTTTCATTGACAATTTTTTTACTAATGACTAAATTGTTTTTACCTTTTATTTAAATCTGGTGACCAAAGTTGTTACTAACAACTGTTTTCTCTATTGATCTCCTTTTTCTGACACATATTGTTTTTACCATGTTTTAACTGATTTTTACTTACAAGATCATTTTTATCAGTGGTGAAACTTTTTATTGACAACCACTTATCTTACTGACCAACAAACTTTTTCCTAACGACTATTTTACTGATGACCACACTTTTTACTCTACTCTCAAGGTTGTTTTTACTGATTAATTATTTTTATCTATGACCATATTTTTCTTACCAATGACCAAACCTTTTACTGACACAGAATTTTTTTTAGTGATGACCTATTTTTCTAGGGACTAGGGTTTTGTTGGGGATTTTTATTTTGTTTTACTAATGACCAAGCTTGCTTAGTAATGACCTAACCTTTTTATTGACAAACACATTTTTTTTTTACTGATGACTGAAACTTCTTGCTTGACATGTATTACACCACATGAATGTAACCTGTCTTCCAGGCCTTGGATAAGGGCAGGAGTTCAAATGCAGGAGTTTGATATATCAACCCTAGACCCTAGGGGGGTGGGGAAGTAGGTTTGTTGTTTGGTCAGTAAAAAAACAAAAGTTTGTACAGTATAAGTAAATAAAAATTAGGGGAAGGTGGCTTCTACTCAGCCCACACTCTGTCCCCAATCTACCCCCATCACCCCAGCGTGGAGCTTTAGAGAAGCTTACCTGGGACTCGACCATATTACAGGCAGCCAATGGGATGCAGCAGCAGTAGCAGCACATGGCTGGTGGGAGAGGGGAGGGCTCTGAAGTCCCTTTTGGCTCAGGATTTCTGTGGGAGATGCTGGGAGGGGTTATGAATGAGGGATAGATTTTTCTAAATGTCTCTGGATCAGGGCCCCTGGCTTGGAGAAAGTGCTGGTAACCACAAGGTGGGCAGGACTGAGACATGAATTCCAATCCCTTGGGGGAGAAGGGGGAGGGGTTAGGCTTAGAACCTGTGGTTCCTGCTTCCCAGATGCCTTAGTTCCCTGTGTGTTTGTGCATATATGTGTGTGTATCCATGTGTCCGTCTGTCCCCTGGACACCTCCATTCCCTGTGTGGGTTTGTGTCCTGGACACTTTGTGTTTGGGTGTCCTGGATTCCCGCATTGCCTGTGTTCCTGTCCCTCAGATGCTTGGATTCCCTATCTGTCTGTCCTGGATGCATTGAGTAAGTGTGTCTGTCTATCCCAGGAGTGAGAGTGAGTATACACATGTGTGCGCACATCCTGGGTTCCCTGTATGTAGGTGTGTTTGTCTGTCTTGGATGCCTGGGTTTTATATGTGTGTCCATCCTGGACTTCTGGGGTTGTGTGTCTATCTGCCTGTTCTGGATGCCTGGGTTCTCTGCATGTGCATGTGGCTGTCTTATCTCTCCTGGATGCCTTGTGTAGGTGTGTCTGTCTATCCCAGAACCCTGATTCTGTATGTGTGTGTTTGTGTCCTGGATGCTTGGGTTCCCTGTGTGCACCCCAGATGTCTGGGATCCACATACATTTGTGTCCCAGATGCCTGGGTTCTGTGTGTGTGGACCAGATGCCTGAGTTCCCCTTCTGCATCCCAGACACCTGGGTCCCCCCCACACTGGCTCAGCTCTGACCCTTTCCTGTATCCCCCCCCGCCTCCAAGGATGAGGAGGCCGAAGGCCTGGCAGAAGCAGCCTCACAGCCCCCATCGGCAGCTTCTGCGCCCCCTTCAGCTCGACAGCGCCTGTGGCGGGCCTTTGAGAACCCCCATGCCAGCACCACAGCCCTGGTCTTCTACTATGTCACTGGCTTCTTCATTGCTGTCTCTGTGGTGGCCAACGTGGTGGAGACCATCCCCTGCCGCGCCTCGTCTGGCTCTTCCTCCTCCTCCTCCTTTTCCTCTGTGGCTGTGGCCCAGGCAGTGCCTTGTGGAGACCGCTACCCACTGGCTTTCTTCTGCATGGACACAGCTTGTGTACTCATCTTCACGGGCGAGTACCTGCTGCGGTTGTTCGCAGCGCCCAGCCGGTGTCGCTTTGCCCGCAGTGTGATGAGTGTCATCGATGTGGTGGCCATCCTCCCCTACTACATCAGCTTGGCTGTGCCAGACAACGAGGATCTGAGTGGGGCCTTTGTGACACTGCGGGTCTTCCGGGTCTTCCGCATCTTCAAGTTCTCACGCCACAGCCAGGGCCTGCGCATCCTGGGCTACACTCTGCAGAGCTGCGCCTCTGAGTTGGGCTTCCTGCTCTTCTCGCTTACCATGGCCATTGTCATCTTCGCCACTGTCATGTTCTATGCTGAGAAGAGCACACCAGGCACCAACTTCACCAGCATCCCTGCTGCTTTCTGGTACACCATTGTCACCATGACCACACTCGGGTGAGTGAGCAGGGAGGAAAAGGGACCCCAGGCATCTGGGAATTGGGGGTGGGGGTGGGGGCTGCAGGTGGAGAGTGAAGGGCATGTGGGGCCTGGTCTAACATGGTTAGTCACCAAGAGTGTTGATTGCTGACTAAACTGCTGGGGGTGGGGGTGGGGAGTGGAAATGGGGACAGAGGGGATGGGAGCCTGGACAACTGGGTTCCTTGGCAGGAGGGTGGGTGCAGGGAGCCCAGATACCTAGGTTCTGCAGTGAAGGCAACTCCCAGCTTCCTCCAGTGAAGTGGAAACAGAGCCATGAATATTTGATGTGGCTTCAAACTTGGAGCCAGCATCAGCTGCAGCTCCTCACCACAGGGGCCCATCAGCCCATACAGGGTAGCCTAAAATAGGCATTCTTGATGCTGCAGGGGGTTGCAGCTTGGGAGTGAGGTGCACCAAGGTGCTATACGGTACACTGTGGGTCAGGAATGATGGGAACCAACATGGGGGAGCTGCATGTCAAGAGTGAGGAGCACTGTGTGGGTGGTTTTGGGTTGGGAGTGAGAGTCATTGTGTGACTTCTGCCTCCTCCTCCATGATGATGAGCCTTGTTGTCTGGCATGACCAGGTATGGCGACATGGTGCCATCCACCATTGCGGGGAAGATCTTCGGCTCCATCTGCTCACTCTCAGGGGTGCTGGTAATTGCGCTGCCTGTCCCCGTCATCGTCTCCAACTTTAGCCGCATCTATCACCAGAACCAGCGTGCCGACAAGCGCCGTGCCCAGCAGGTGCCCAGGGGCAGGGCCAGGGGGTGGAGTTTGGGCTGCAGGCAGTGCTATGGGGAGGGATGGAGTTAGGAAGGATGGGGCAGGGCTATAGCAGAAGGGGCAGAAAGGGGCTGTGGCAGGGGCAGGCAATTATTTGGGCTGAGGAGCCACTTAGGGAGGTTTGCTGAGCTATTGTGGGCTGGGTCGGCATCTCCTCTCCCCCAACCTGTAACAGCTCACCAAGACTCCAGACTACTTGGGGAACTGGCCTGGATCCTCAGTGGGTAGGGAGCCATGTCTGGGATAGGGAGAGATAGGATGGGCCTAAGTGGCCCTTGTCCGAGGCTGGGACCATGGCGTGATGCCAGCATGGGACTAGGACTCTGGACAGAGCTGTAACTTGCTCCCTGAACGCCCCTGCTCATGGAAGTGGTGTTGGTTGCAGGGACATGCGTGCACCAGCCACATCTGTTCTGCTCCTGGACTCTGGTCCCTACCTGTAGCTCCATTCCATGTGCCTGGCTGAATGTGCCCTTGCTGTGGGGGTTCTGGGCTACTCTCCATGCAGATCCCACCTTCCCCCTCTATCTGGCACTGCTGGCAGTGGATGCAGAATGGATAGGCCAGGATGTCCAAGCAGTGGGGCCAGGTCTGGTGGCAGCAGTGTCACTAGCAGCTGGAAGGAGCCACTGCTGGGAAGTGGAATCTGGCTGCTGTGCTGCCCTAGCTCTGCTGGGTGCCTGGAGGTAGTGGCACTGGCCACTTGTACCACAGCTCAGGTTGCCCACGAAAGGCTGGGCTGAATAGGGCTGAGGGATCTGCTGAGTCAGGTAAAACTTCTTGGCAGGCTGGATCTCGCCTGTGGGCAAAATGCTGCCTACCCCTGAGCTATGGAGAGGTGGTAGTGGGGCCAAGGGAAGGGGCAGGGCTATGGGGGGGG
>JAGPOW010003426.1:62513-85102 GCA_030014935.1 Caiman crocodilus | reverse complement strand
GATCGGCAGCTCCTTTGTCTCCAGGGGCTCTGTTGGGTCCGGGAGCTCCTTAGGATGCCTGACCCCTTACTATTCCCAGCGGTACAATAAGTACCGCTATGGCAACCGCGGGTCCTGTTAAACCCAGCAGGAAAACCCACAGCACAGGGAACACATGGGAGTGGAAACCAAGGCAACCATGAATGCATCAAGGAGCATGACTTTCAGCAGATCTGAGCATGAATGGTCCAGCTGAAATCAGGGCGCTCTGAGCTCTCTGCACCTCGGAGAGTTTTGGGGCAAATGTTGGCTAAAGCCCTTCCCAAAACTTTCTCTGCATGATTATGTCCTGTTACCGCCACCTCTTATTCCCATTAAAGATTGTGCTGCATGGCAAACTCATTATCCTGGCCTTCTTTTCCCTTTGGTACTTGAAACCCTCATACTGCCGTGTCCCCTCTGTTGTCCGTGTGCTACAAGTTCTCTCTAGCGAGTAATCAGGAGCTCTTCTGCCCTAGCGCATTTCCAAGGGGGTTGGTGCTGGGACCAGGTAGGGCTCAGGTTGTGGCTAGCGTACCGTGGCAGAAAATAGCTCCAGTCTTGATTTCCTGTGTTGTAGGAGTCCATGCAATACCACCCGCAGTGTCCTAGGAAACTGCAGTATCGTCCAAGTGATGGACAAGTATAAAAAGCATGGCTGGTTATGTAAGACCACCTCTCTCACCCTCAGCCACCTGAGGAGGGGGATAGATGGTGCAGAGAAGGGAAGTTCTTGTAACATCTGGAAGCAGGAGCAGGAGGAGGAGAAATTCAATTTCCCAAGCTCCCCTTTCCATATTGCAAGCATCAGCCCCTGTTTGCAGATGCACCACCTAATGTACAGGGCAGCTGTAGGTTACTACACAGCTGAGGCATCTTTCTCAGATGGCGGTAAACCTCTGTGCTAGGACCAGGAATAAAATGAGGGCAGGGTCACATTAGGATGAAAGAAAAGGTCCAGATATTCTGCTAATGAGAGCTGCTGAGGAGATTGGAGAGCTCAGTGGGTACCAGGGTATCAGTGCAAAAAGGAATTTGGATTTTGGCCCTTATGTCTCAGCTTCCACATCCACCTGGTTTCATTTCTCCATTCATCCCAAATCCCCCTCCAATTCTAATCTTCTTTATTCAGACCCCACTCGATGTCCCCATGTCTCTGGGTCCTGCCCACGACACTCACTTCATGCACAAAGTTTTCATGGATGCCTTTCCTGCAGGTCACTGCTGTTGCTCGTGACTGTGCTGCCCCAGCCCTTCCACTCTCCCTCCCTCCTGCTGTTGTTTGAGGTTACCCTGTTTTCCTAGGCTTTCGTAATTCAGAAAAAAAAAATATTTTTATCTACTAGGCAATGAAACCCCTAACTTCCTTCATTTTACTGGTCTGTTACACCTACGTGAATTGGGCAACTTTTCCTGATTTGTAGAAGGAATAATGGTGACACAGATGATCACTCCTTTCCCAAACAGCCTTAGGTATTTTAGTGAAACAGCTGGAAGGAGATCCCGGGCACGCTTAGTTCTCATTAGGGTTATTATCTGCAATTACTATTTCATAACTGCTTATCTTCCACAACGGAGATCGGCTTCCTATTTTGCCAGACGCTGTGCAAACATGAAATCAGACTGTCTGTGCCCTGAAGAGCTGTGACACCAAATAAACAGGTCTGACTGATAGTGGGAGGAAGAGAAGCTTATAGGATTACGGGTAGGCTACTGATACCCCAGCGCATAGCTGTATCAATGTCGCCTGCCTAAGCTTGGCAAGGCTTTGGGGACCAGCTTTGCAGATGACCTTTAGGACTCAGGAAGTATTTGTACCCTTCCAATTCAATGCTTTAACCACAAAACTGCTCATTTTCTCCACATTCCTCTTCCTGGCTCATTTCTCTCTGCTGAATCGATTATATTTTTTTTGTATGCTTGTTTTTTTCCCCCATTTTCTTTTCCATACTCGAGTTTCTCCGGACTGTTCCTATAAAACCCATGGAAGGATGAAGATTCAGGAACAGGGATGGGTCACATGCCCTGGCTCCAGGAAATAAATAGCAAGCATTTTGTTATGGACCTCTGGCCCTTCGTGCTGGTTTAGAAAATTATAGCACAGAGCAGGGCAGGGCAGGTTGTTAACACATGTTTTCCTCGTTGAGAATTAATCAGAGCTTGTCAGCTGCTTCTGTACATTGATGGTATCTGTTGGTGCATTAATCCTTTGGGAACTTTCAATTGTCTCCCTTGGGGCGGTACACTCACTTATTCCCTTGGATCCACAATAACTTATGTGCACTGGGGCTGTGGAGACCTGTTTATCATCTGAATACTTACAAAGCAGGAGTTCGAATCGCAGAATCATAGAAGATTAGGGTGGGAAGGGACCTCAAGAGGTCATTTAGTCCAACCCCCTGCTCAAAGCAGGACCAGCCCCAACTACATCATCCCAGCCACAGCTTTATCTAGCTAGGTTTTGAAAACTCCCAAGGATGGGGCTTAATGAATTCATTAATTAATTAATGCATTGCATCAGAGCAATGATCATTTCTGCCCTGTGTCACTTTGATAGCCTCCAGTTCCAGGTATGTCACGGGGCAAGTTTGGGAACACTAATGTGGTACATTTCTTAAATAAACTGAGATATCCCAAATCACATTGTCCATTGCTTTCTCCAAAGAGGCAGAATTAAAGTTGGATGGCAGAATGGTGCAAGGGATGATAAATGTTAGATATTCCCTGATTTAACCTTTCTGCCAGGTGCTCAAGGCAATACCAAGAGCTAGACTCTGTGTCTCTTGCTGTCTTACTAGACAAATAACCCAATCTCCAGGTGGTGCCCCCACCTAGAACCGTGCGCTTGCTTTTGCTCCGGGTAATTTAATAAAAATCCCTCAATCACTTTTGGCAGATGGCAGCTTTTCTTTTCCAGCACTCAAATCCTTTGGGAACCAAGAATCCAGGAGTCTTTATTTGGGGCCAGAGAGAACATGCTTGGAAATAATGCAAAAGAAACTGGAATCGGCTCTTCCCAAGCTCAGGCTACATAGCAATGGCCCCAGCATTGCAGGGTATGGTATTAGCTGTCAGTGTTGGGTCAGCATGACTCTCTAGTGATACAAGCATAGCCAAACCACTGCAATTTTCACCCTGCTTCATTCAGGGTCACTGACCAATTTAGGTTTGTATCGATGTGACAGATCACAACAGGTGATGTTCACTCCCGGGAACCAGCTCCCTCTTTCCCTTTCCAAGTGGTTCAAAGTGCTTTGTCCATGCACTTATCACTGCCTCTTGCCATGGAAATTGCATCCCCTGGTCCAGTCAACCTCCATATGAGCAAGCTCATCCATGCACAGCTCTCCGTTTGACTTAGTCTGTATTGTGCACCTCTAGCGTGCTCCCTGCCTGGTCTCAGATGAACACGGCTCGCCACCGCTCCTTGCTCAAATTCTGACAAACAGCTCCACCAGGTGCTACTTTGTTGAGCAGCTCCTAGGTGCAAATCAGTGATTCAGCTTCGCTTTGGCAGATGAGTCAAGCTCATGCATGGTGAATGCGTGGCTCTGCTGTTTCTGCTGCTTATCTTCAGATTTTCCTCCCATGCCTTTTCCCCTGCACAGGGCACAGGATATTCAGCCGGGGAAACTCAGAGCAAACAGAATCCTGTTTGTGGGAACAGCGCTCCTGATCCTAGGAAAGCGAGTCTTCTCCTCCAGACACGAGCCTCACACTACGTATTTAGAGTTAATGTTTCCCACCCTCTGCATTTGGAAGGGTCTAATAACAAGTCTGGGAAATGTGAACTGCATAATCAGGAATGGTTTGGCAGCAGGTGTCTTTTACTGGTGCAAATCTGGTCCTTATTATAATTTAAATCATATCATTTAAATAGTAAAACCCAACTATGGGGACTGAGGAGGAAGATTAGTGCTGTCTGCCTGCCCACAAGGGAGTTTTGCCCAGAGTTTTTAAAAAGTAAGGAAAGTGTATGGCCTTCCCACTGAGGGCAAGAGCTAAGATGTAACCCATGCTAACCACATGCATGTCCCAGACTGAGCATCACCACTGAGAAGTAGCTAACACAGGCCTCTTAGAGGGCCTCCATAGTGCTATCAACCCATAGAAGGTACCAGAGTCCCCTTTCATTAAAGGGCTTGAGTAGCACTTGGGTAAGGCACAACCCACATGCTTGGCCTTGGCCAAGGGAATTATTTCCCACAGAGAGGCTTGTCATTTAGCTGTTGCATAGAAGGGAAAACCAAAAGACTGATCTTACATTGCAGCATAATTTTTAATGCGAACAAGAAGTGGAGTCAACAGTTTTAGAGCACGGTAATACAAAAATAAAGAATATTTCCAGAGCTTCAAGGACTAAAGGTGACACATTTCCCACAAGACATTCTGCTTTCTTTGTTGCAGTTCTTTACAGAGTTTGATCAATGCATCCCTTCCCTGCCCCTTAACAAAGTACTTATTTAATCCAGATGGTTTTTCAAGAGGCCAAATCATAGCAGAGAAAGTAAGTACTAAGAAGCTTCTCCATTATACATGTTCTTCAGCAATGCTGGAAGCCACAAGCTGGTGATACATATTCCTAGAAACACTGGAACAAAAGTGGACTTAGTCTCGTAAACAGTAAAGCCCCATTTAACTACACTGGCAAGGCAGAGGGGAATGATTAGTGTAGTTGAAATTCTGACCCATTGAATTTATAGTGGGACAAGCATATAGCTGGAAAAAATAAGCAGAAGTTGTCATGGATCTAAACTGTGACATGCAAAATATATTTAAAGGTAGAGCTGGGCAAAATTTAGCTGAAAACTAATTTTGCTAAAGTATACAGAGAATGCAGAGCTGTTGCTTTGGGTTGAATTCAGCAAATCATTTTGGCTGTAAAACAAATGATGAAGGGCTTTGATGTTTTTAAAGGAAGAATTTCATTTCAAAACCACCAAAACATTAGTGTTCATTATTTGTCTAATGAAGTTGCTTGACCTTTTGCTTTGATTTTGTTGGGTTGGGGTTTTTTTGGTGCTCCTCCTTAAAAAGTGACCAAAATTAAAAGACTGAAAACACTTAAGCAAAATTTAGCAACCCTAAACTATCCAACATTTGCCCAGCTCTATTTTAGGGCCTGTTTTTTTAAGATGCTTGGCATTTACTGCTCCTCTGACTGCAGTAGGAACAGGGGATGCTCAGCACTTCTAAAAGCCAGGCCCCACTGCTTGTTCATGAATCGGTGCCTTGTTTTCCGTTTCCTGATTATTCTCTGTGCCATGGATGTTCTTGCTGGGTTTAACATGGTCCACAGCGGTACTTACTGTACCGGCGGGAATAGTAAGGCGATGAATATCCACCACCATATGATGACAATCCAGAACTGTAGGACCCACCGTATGAGCCATAACCACAGATAGGGCCCCCCCAACCACAGTAAGGGCCTCCATAACCCAGAGAACTCCCTCCATAACCCAGAGACCCCCCTCCAGAACCCAAACAGCTTCCGTAACCCAGAGAACTCCCTCCAGAACCCAAACAGCTTCCGTAACCCAGAGAACTCCCTCCATAACCCAGATACCCACCTCCAGAACCCAGATACCCACCTCCAGAACCCAGATACCCCCCTCCAGAACTCAGATACCCCCCTCCAGAACCCAGAGACCGTCCTCCATAACCCAGACCTCTGTAACCAAATCCACCACCAAAGGAGCTGCCAGTGAATTCTGGAAAAGAGCTTCCCACGTAGCTCTCTTGAGGGCAGGTGGCAAGGGTGGGTCCTGGGAAGGTGACAACAACTGGGGGTGGATGGACAATGGCTTTGGAGTCACCGCAGGATTTCACACAGGGCTCGTTCCAGGCATCGGCATATGGCTGCGGGCACACCACATCACATGAGGAACGGGACGGGAAACAGCGCAGGGCCTCATTTGCGGTCATCGTGCTGCAATGGAGATAAGCCTAAAAGAAACCCAAGGAAGAAGAGGAACTGTGAGAGCAGAGAAGTGTTGGAACATCCTCCAGTAGAAACAGCAGGGCAAAAATCTGAACCCAGTTAAGGGTGAAACTCAGGCATCTTTTGTGAGCATTTAGTCCTATGGGCCTACATAAGGCATAACTGGGAAGCTCAAAGTTAAGCTTGACAGTAGGGCAACGTTCTCAGGGATGTTGATGGACATATTGCTCTCTGTGGACAGACAGAAAGAACAATAATAGACCGCCCATTAAACACTCCCCACCTTATTCCTCCTTTTTTGTGTCTTGAAACATAGATAAAATTCTTCAGAGCACTTACATGGAAACTTAGCATTGTAGAAGTCTCTGCACTAACAAATATAGTGTCAAAATAGGCAACTGTTGTCCTTGGTTCATACAAAGGGCAGCTGAAGCAGAGAAAGGAAGGCCCATACTCGGTCACTTCAGGAGCCAGTGGAAAAGCTTGGAATGAACCTTTCGCTCGTGTTAGGTTTACTGGCTATACACTGAATTACTGTGTCACTAAGAACCCCTGAATAAGAACAGGTCCCCATTGCATTGGTTATATGACAAACCCAAATTGGGGCTTTGATCTAGACTCTGCCAAAAGTTTACAGTGAATTAGTGGTGGTGCAATGTTAGCAATAGCAATCCCTTCCTTACAGTTTCTCCTGGTCAAAGAAATGCCTAGATTCCCTGCAGTTGGAATGGTTTCCAGTGACAGCTGCCAGGCTACAATGACTGAAACCAGCTGAAGATATGGGTCTAACAGCGGGATCATACGAAGAAAGAACAGAAAAGCAGTGGTTTGTATGAAACCATCATTGCATGCATGAAATCTCCCAGCTGGTGCAAAGCAGCATTGAGGTCTTCTCTGTCCAAATCAGTTAAGGATTTGAATACTCTACATATTCTGAAAATAATTTCAAATAGTCTCCTGCATCAAAGTACTTTTTAAGGTGAGATTCTTCAAAGCTAGCCAAGGAATCTGAACATCCTATGCCCAGTTAAGAATAACTTCTACATGACTTTGAAAGTCCAAATCTTAACTTTGAAAGCCTCCTACTGCAACGGACTCATTGCAGAAGGAGTCTTAATAATGGGAACAGTATTTGTATAGGATGCAGAAAAAAACCTCCCCCTAGAGTGACAGTTCAGCAGTTATAAAAAGGAGTCAAATGGAGCTTACCTAGTTCTCTAGAGAGGCGAAGTCAAGAGAAGAGAAGTAGTTGAAGAGCATTCAGTTGCTCGCTCTTTTATACAGTTCCCCAAAGTGCCTGAGGGATTCAAGGCATCTTTGTAAATGATTATTTTATTTTGTTACAAAACAGACTTTGCTGCAGGTGCTATGCCTTCCATTGGTGTAATCTTTTTTTGCTCATTGTGATTGCTAGATAATTTTGAGCCCGGCAGACAACATATGCACATATAACCTTGCACTTTCCTTTCATCTCAAGTCCATGTTAATAATTTGCATTGTTTGGGTGACTTTGGAGGAGTTGCAATGGGAATGAAACCACGTTCATCATCACTTCTTTGAATAACTTGATTGAACAAAAGCTCATAGTTAGGTTTCATAGCACTAATTTTATTTTAGCACTTTAAATGCAGACCTGTATCTAATGGGGGAAATGTGAAATCTACCCTGGTAACATCTATGCTGGTAGGAGGCTTTTTCATACTTTATATCCCCAGCCTGAACTATGCAGGGTGGGCTGGTGGAAACTCAGAAGTATCTTTCCAGTGACCTGAATTGGTTTCAGATCAGTGCAGCCTTCACTCCTGCCTAAGGACCAGGGATTTATGCACCACGTATGTCTCTGAAGTGGAATGGAAGGGGTGCCCAGGCTGTCTCCTGCAGGATGGATGTCACCATATGATCATCACATATTGAGTTCTGAAGGGACTGTCAGTCCCATAAATCAAAGCTTTTGACCCAAAAACCATGGGCAACCACAGAACAGGGAATCTGCAGGCCAGAAACTGTCAGTCTGCTTCTGGGCTATGGTGAAAGGTAGAAGTGGGCAAAATAGTGCAGTGTTTTAGGAAGACTTAAAATCTTAAAGGCAGTGCCCTGTTGATAACCCACCAAAGATGGCTTTCTTGGAAAGAAAGACTATCTGAAGTCTCTATAAAGTAGAGTCTCCATGCCTCCTTGGATCTGTTCATCAGGTCCTGTATCCTTTCTCCAGGATGGTCAGTACCCAACGCATCAGAGATATCAAGGCGGTAGATACTTAGCTACTATTATATTAGTGAAGCTCTAAGGGAAAAAATACAAATGAATAGCTTGATACCTTCCAAGAGTTAGCATTTAATACCCTACGTAATAAATGAGTAGACTGAAGAAAAGAGAGGTTACTGATGTGCAAAAGATGTCTCCAGGCATGCATCAAAGCACAAGGTCACTCGCATTTTCAAGCTTCCAGCCTTTCTTCGTGCCCAGCTTTGAGGCACTGTAAAAGGTTTGCTGTAAGTCCTCCGTCTCCGCGCTTTGATGTGCATGTGACCAACGATGTGGAGATACGACTTCTGAACCCAAAACTTCTCAAGTGGGGTTGCTGGACTCTTTATCTTTTTTGAGTATCTTTACTTCAGTTCTCTAGGCGTTTTAGTGAAAGACATAAAAATCTCAAGCTGGAGGCTTAAATATATCAGCAGTCATGTCTAAAGAGCAAGTTCAGTAGAAAGAAAAAGGCAGTAGAAAATAAAGATTATCATCAACAGGTGCCGAGAAATATATTTTGTGAAATACAAGGTCAAATCAGCTGCTGGCTTAATTAGAGCAGGGCAATGGAGCCACACGGATTTACACAAGCTTGTAAAAAGTCCTGTAACTTTTAAAAGTCCATTTATTGAAAAAATTGCATATTGACCTTTTAAAGAAAATAAAAGAATCCTGAACCCCCAGGGGGTAAATGGTGAGCTTAGGAAAATGTCATATCCAACTTTATCATACATGCTTTTAAAGTATAACCATTACTCACTAATAGTTGTTTTGCTCCCACAAAGTATTATTAATATTATTATAGTATAGTACTTTGCATGTGTAACACAGTAATCATGATAGAAACCTTTGAAGGCCTTTGTTCTGAGGAAGCCTCATAACATCCCAGATGAGTGATATTGCCCATGGCAGCCCTCCAAATATACAGCATAATTTAAGAATCATTTATGCCATTAAGATTTAAATCTAAATTAAATTAGCAGAAAATAAGTATGCAAACAAATAAAGAGAGGAATGCATGCAGTCATTGCAGCAAATAATTCTGAGGCTGCTCAGCTCAGCATAAGGGATCATCTGTCATGACCGGCAGATCCCAATGCCCGGATGCAGAGAGAAACATGCCATCCAGCCAGGCCAGGTCTGCACAGGCAGCTTGCAACTATCATCAAAACTGACTCTGGGCAGCCTGTTCCAATGATCAGAGCCCCAGTGAGTTCCTGAGAAGGAGGAAAGGATAATATAGGCCCTGACTATATGGAGGGATTAGAGAAGAATAACAGGTGTGAAGTCTTCTCTTGGAGACAATCCAGTGGAGGGCAACAAAAATGGTTATGGGGCTGGGTACATGACTTCTGAGGAGAGGTTGGGGGAACTGGGCTAATTTAGTCTGATGAGAAGACTGAGGAGGGATTTGATAGCAGCCTTCAACTACCTGAAGGGGGACTCCAAAGAGGATGGAGCTGAGCTGTTTTTAGTGGTGGCAGAGGACAGAACAAGGTGCAATGGTCTCAAGTTGCAGCAAGGGAAGTTGAGGTTACATATTAGAAAAGACTTCCTCACTAGGAGGGCAATAAAGCACTGGGACAGGTTACCCAGGGAGGATCTGGAGTGTCCATGCTTGGATGTTTTTAAGACCCAGGTAGAGAAAGCCTTGGCTGGGATGTTGGGGTTGGTCCTGCTTTGAGCAGGGGGTTGGACTAGATGTGACCTCCTGAAGTCCCTTCCCACCCTCATTTTCTGTGATTCTATGACCAGAAAAGAGGTCACATTTAGATTTGGCTTAGCTAATTCAGGTAGAAGGCAGGGTAGATATAGCCCTTATAGACTAACCAAAGTGTGTGTGTTGGTGTGTGCATATACATACCTACAAACATAGCACAAGGTTTTGCGAGCTGCAGCTCACTTCAGCAGACACTGACTACTTGACTTCAGACTAACACGGGCAACTAGCTCACCTTGGCTCAGTCTGAACAAAAATCAACCGCTTAAACAAATGCGAGGCTTTGCATTCTTCCAGAATAGACACAGGAAGAAGAAAAGTGCTGGTAGCACAATTCGAATGTCAGTCAAAGGAAATTAATTATTTAATTTAGAAAACCTTTTAGATGTTTCTGGACAACGATGCTTTCTATGACTCCTTTGAGCGCCAGGCTGTCCAGAAACATATGCTTCCCTTATGCCGGCCCAATAGGCCATTGGGACTCTAGTGAACCTTTCACATTTTTAAGAAAGATTTTTTTTTTCCTAAGAGCAGCATTCATACGCCCTGAACAGTTACCTTTTTTTAAAAAGTGTAAGATATATTTAATAATTGAAAGAAGGTAATTACTTCTAAACCACAAGGAAATAATATTTAGTGCAGGAAAACATAGTCAAGTTCAAAGCCTTTTAATTGTTTCTTGTAGCTTGGAGATTTTGTAACTACAGCCCTCTAGGAAGAAAAACTATCAGTTCAGCTTGAGGACTAAAATATGTGTAACATTGTCAAAATTCACCTGTGTATAGCAAGTTTGCACAGCAGTAATAGGAGCCAAAAGGGCCCTGAGTCTCCCCTTATTTCAAGACATTAACAGCTTTTGAATACTGTAAATTCCTGGAGTTGGCCCTCTGTTCAGAGATATAGCACCTACTCCAACGTGATGCGTTTCACAGGACTGTAGGAAAATAGAGCTAGAAGGGACTTCATGATGTCATCTAGTCCAGTCCATATTCAAGTCAAGATCATCCCTGACTAAGCTATTCTTCCTCCGTTGCAGCTGGGGAGTTTGACAACCCAGTTGCATATTCAACCTGTGGTGGGACAAAAAGGGGTGCTACTAGGCTGAGCCACGGCCTCACTGTGCCCCAGGGTGTCTCCCCTGGGGTACTGACGCCTGACCATCCCCCTTCCTGGAGCACACCTGCAAGCCTAGGGTAATCACTGCCGGCACCCGGGCCTTGGTCGCTGGTACATAGACCTGCAGACCTTGGGGATGCTCAGCCCACCGTGGTATTTTGGGGTGCTTCTTTTAGTCTGAAGTATTCACAAGTAGCCTTTGTACTGGAGGAAAGTACAAAAGCCATGCCCTGCTTAGCTAGCTCAGGGAAGGGAGCTAATAAAGGCTAGTCTCTCCCTCTTTAGCATCCACAGCGAGGCATGCTGATGTAACTCCAGAAGCTTTTTGCTTGTTTCCGTGTCCCAAAATGACTGACCTCCCCCAAGATGGAGTGACCCCTTTATAACCTTTTTGACCTCATCACTAAGTTCCAACCGAAAATAGGGACTATATGATGCAGACCAATCCTTTGAAAAGTCATCAGCATCCTCAAGTGAAGGGATCAGGCTCACACAGGTTGTTCGGTGGGAAACTCAGAACAAAGGCAGAGTGAGCTCCCCTCTCCATATGCAATTTTTACAACCCAGTCGCTGAGCTTGGCCGGGTGGATCCAGCAGCCAGAATCTGAAGACAGAGAAGGGCTGGGCAGACTCAGAGCAGAGAGGCAGATGAAAAGGTTTTGTTTGGGTTTTTTCACACAACCACTTTAAGTTGTGTTACCCCTGCCTAGGAAATGAACTGCTCGGCAGCACAGAAGCGGGAAGGGATCTCAGAGTCCTAATGGACTCCAGGATGAACATGAGTCGGCAGCGTGACGAAGTCATCAGCAAAGCTCACTGCACTTTATCCTGCATCAGCAGATGCATGACAAACAGATCCAAGGAAGTGATACTTCCCCTCTATCGGGTGCTGGTCACTTGATTTCTAGTAGCTTCGAGATGCTCTAACTGAGGTTTGGGATTAAGTGAAGCTAAGTATTGTAGAAAGAAAGTGCATGGGTTCTTTCCTTTCTTGAACAGATTTCAGTATGAACAGAAAATTACAGTGCACAGAACTGTGGGGCTACTATAAATATTAATACCAATAAATATTAATAATAATAATGATGTTAGTTGCTAACCATTGATAACTATAAGAAGAAGAATTATTGCCAGTCAATGTCAGCAATGTTATTAACTAATAGTAGTTTTTATACTACTAATATTGTCTTTGCTGACATTTAGTCTCAGCTAACGGCCTCTGTTCCTTGTTGTAGTGCAACATTTTGGTTTTTACGAGCCAGAAACATTTGTCCATACAAAATACTAAAGAGGAGGTATCTGCTCAACTGGTTTAAATGATCATACTTCCACTGAGTTTGATGGAGCTTTGTCAGCTGACTCTAGCTGAAGGCATACATTGAAGCTTGCGAGTTATAACCCTGCAAGCATCAGATCAGCGGGCCATCTAAACCAGAATCGCATCTCTCATTGTGCCTAGCATGAGATATTTTAGAGGAAATATAAAAGCCATGAAGTGGGATAAGCTGTCCAAATGGTGAATTTTAGCCAGATGACTTTTAACTCAGAAGCTACCTGTGGCCTGACGAAAGAACAAGTCAGCTGAAGCTCTAACTAAATACTAAAATATTGCTATCCGCTAGCAAAATAGCGACTCTACTACTGAATCTACCCTGCCTTCTCATTGCAAAGAATATCAAAGTGCTGCTGCAGCATTCAATCCCCAGTAAAGTTTGGTACAAAAATGATATTTAAAGAGACGGGAGTCAAGTCATTGGCTTGATTCCAAGGAGAATAGGTTAAAAAAAAGGGAGTTGGAAAAACCCTGGCTCATAATTATGTTGATCTGAAATGCTTTTGAATGCTTTATTTGAGGAAGTCTCAGAACACCCTCCTCCTAATCTGGGGATAACTTATGATGTAAAAGCCACAGATTAATTAAATAAATGAGCAGTAAGAATGTAAAATTAACAAAGAAAGGAAATTAATGTGGTCTTTGTGGGAAAGTTTGGCTTTACCTGCTGAAGCATGAGGCATCCTTTGGCGGATGCCAAAGTGAAAATAGCTATTCAGAGAGAAATATCATCCAGGACATGTAGATCTAGACATACAGCACATTTTCTCACATACAACACACACATTTCTAGGCTAAAAAAAGAAGCTGCAGGAAATTGCGGTGTGCATTATATGTGAGAAATACAGTAAGGGCAGTCCGTGTACCCCAGCTGCTGCTACTCTGTTTCCTACTGCAAGGAAAGATTTTTTCCGCCTCTTTATTTGGCCTTTTAAAACCAAGGTGCGCAGGTGAGTTTGGAATGTGTTGCATGTAAGAAAATGCAGTCTCCTGCTCCAAGTCTCTATCTCCGCTACAAAGGAGCTCCACAATTTTGGGAGCTACATACCCCTCTAGCCTCATTCCCAGCCCCATCAGCTAAATAAATGTGGCCCCTTTCGAAGACAAGACCTGCTCTAAAACTGTCAAGCTTCATAAAAGCATGCGTTCGGTGTCACCCAGAATGAAATGCCCCTTCAGCACACAGTTGTGCCCAAATCCAAGCCAGTTTACACTAGCTGAGAACCTGACCTGCCAATTTTAAAAATTGCAGACAAAGGCAATGCTGCTTTTTAATTAACATGGAGCAGCCTCGAATTCCAAGACTGAGACCTGTTTAGAGGAACAACTTGGATACCATATTTAAGGTGAAACTATTACTCAGTGTTGGGGTGTGGTACTGCAGGGATGAAGTTATTAACAGTGTAATCACACAACAGGTTTTGTTGTGTGTGTGGGTTTTTTTCCCTTTTGCATGTGCAACACAGTCACAAGTATTTGTGAAATCCTTTGAAGTTTTCTGTTCCGGGAAAGCCTTGAAACTTCCCACGTAAGTGCTATAGCCCTGGGGATCCCAGCAATGACACATGGAAATCTGGAGATAAAGTGTGGCACAAAGACAACAAGTTTATTAAACAATAAGGCTGGCAGGATAAACAATTTTTGTGGGAAAAAGGTTTGAAGCTACTCAGCTGAAGTCTGAGATGCTCATTATCCTGAGCTTTTTTCCAAGGCCAGAAGCATAGGATCATAGAAAATGAGGGTTGGAAGGGACCTCAGGAGGTCATTTTAGTCTAGCTCCTTGCTCAAAGTGGGACCAGTCCCAACTACATCAACCCAGTAGGGCTTTAAAAACCTCCAAGAAGGGAGATGCCACCACCTCTCTAGATAACCCACTCCAGTGCCTTACCACCCTCCTAGTGAGAATTTTTTTTTCCTAATATCCAACCTAAACCTCCCTTGCTGCAACTTGAGACCATTGCTCCTTGTTCTGTCATGGTTCTGTCAGAATGGGTCCATTGCTCACACTCGTCTGGTTATATAGAGTTTCCTTCCCATAGAGAGCATTGAAACTAGGCCTCAATCTATATGAACCTGCAATTATGTGGTGTCTTCAGCTGAATGGATTGTCATGTGTGTAGGGTGCAGGCAGGATTTATAATAAACGATTTATGCACATTGGTGTATATGCACCCTGGGGTCCTGTACTAGAGTTAACAACTGCACATGGAAAATCACAGTTAGTAATATAAGGGAAAATCCAAGAGATTTTCACCAAAAATCACACTTGTCATTTAACGGTTTGCTCTGGGCAGGTTGCTGAAAGCCTTTGACATGCACATTTCTGCCAGCAGTCTCTACTCCGCTTGCACTGACTTGCTGCACAGCAGTTTTCTTTAAGACCTGGCTGGCAGACATTGCCTTTTTTACTGTTCACAGCCCTATCCCAAAGCACAGACATGGTTCAGATTTATTTGGGGCAAGTCCTCTGTCCTACAACACAGAAACATCCCAGGAGGAAAATATATAATGGAGAGGTGGAGGCAAGTTATATAGCTCTGGTGCAGCTGACCTTTCAGAGTGTGTTCAGATTTATTTTGAAACCAAGCCCCTGAAGGGGTCCATTTCCTGAACTAGTTAACAAAAATGTAATGAATGAAGGAGGGAGAAAGATGCAACCCCTGTAGCCAAGGGTGGTGGAAGCTGCCCAAGCAGAGCCTGACTCCCTCTTTCTCCAAGGTCATTGTAGCTACCCACTGGGCATGTCTACATGTGCATTTACTGTGCAGTAAACTACTGCATAGTAAGTGGTTTTTAGACTGGTGTCTACACATGAAGCTGTTAAAACAGAGCAATGCTGTGTGTGGACTGACTTGAGACTAAAGTTAGTCCCAAGTCAGTCCATACACACAGATTTAATGCCCAGTAAGGCATCTAGAGATGTGTTACAGTGCAGTAACCAATCAGGAGTCAATCTGACAACTGCATGATGCAGGTATAAAATGTATGCCCAAATTGGCATAAATCACCATAATTACTGTGCAGTACAGGCATGCATGTGTAGATGTGTGCCCATACTGTGCAGTAATCTTCAGTTACTTTACAGTAACCTAAATTACTGTGCAGTAAAGGTGCATGTGTAGATGCCCCCAGTTAGTCATACTACACGGTTAATCCAGACTCTCCACCCAAATTGAGAGGATTAGAATCACCCCTGGGATGGATTCAGGTTTGTTTTCCCCAGTGAAACGCTGGGTCTCAGAGACAAAGTCTGCCAGCCATGGGAGATCTATGTCCGTCCCTTGTCATATCCTGGCCTGAACATTTCATGAATGTGGCATCACCCTCCCTGTGAAGACTGCTGCAAAATTGTAAGGAAGTGAACTGAGGAAACTTAAGTAGAACCCTAGCATGGCTCCCCAGAAAAGAAATGCAAGGCCATGCCCATATTTAGGTGCCTAGCACCTAGATAGTTGTACAAACTCACATGGATTAGGTAGCTAAAGAGATCTGCCCTTTTGCGTTAAGGCAGTATTTCTACCACAACAACTTCTGTTCATGAGGTGTATACTTCTTCCATCTCCCAAGGGTTTGAGAGCCAACAGTGTGCCCTACAGCCCTGTCTCCCAGGAATGGGGAACATAGGAGGAGAAAGTCAGTGATTCTTTGCTCCTCTTCCAGGTCAGGATGGCACATGAAAGACACAATATATGACACTGAGTGCATATATCCAAGCTGGGTTGTGATTGGGGCAGCCATCCTGGAAAGCCCTACGAACACCAGGCCACATAAAGGTGTCTGTCGTTGAGAGATTGAAATCATGCATCATGTTTGAAAACCTCAGCCTGAATTCCTCCAAACCATATTCCTTCCGCACATGCTATCCTTCCTCTCTCTTTTGACAATTAAGGTGCACTCAAAAAAGTCACAAGAGATCATTAAACATCAAGGCAGGCAACAGGCCTCTTGCTAAATACATATTCAGACATGCCAAAAGGATGAGAGAGTTCATCCTTTTGCATCAGCAAATGTAGTAGAAGTTGCAGAGGGCAGAGCTGGAATGTAGGGCCTGATTCAAAGAAGGATTTGACAAACTTGTGGAGGACAAGTCCATTTGGAGTTCTTACCTGGATCACTGACGTATCTTTGGAGATCCCAAGCCAAGGACGGTTGATTCTAGAGAAGGTACAACAAGGGACGGGTCACACCAGAAATGACTTACTCATATGCTCTCCTTCAAAAGCATCTGCTACTGTTGGAGATAGCATAGCGGACTAACTGGCATTTCTTATGTTATGTGCTCAGCAGGTACCAGTTCACGCAGCATCGGTGAAGTTGATGGAATTGTGCTGACTTAGAGCAGTAAACAATAAAAATTGTGAAAAGAAATGTATAGCTACTTACCAGCAAAACACCTCCCACCCTCCGAATCCAAAGCTATGGATCTTGACGTCATTAGAGTAATGACATAGATTCCATAAATTGTTTTGGGTTGAAAGGGACCTCAGTAGATCATTGAGACCGACCCCCCTCCCCTCCCCGCCCTGCCCAGGAAAGAGTGCTGGGGTCAGATGACCCCAGCAGGTGTTTGTCCAGTTTTCTCTTAAAAACTCCCAAGGCAGGAGAGAGCACCTGCTCACTTGGAAAATCATCCCAGATTCTGGTAACCCTTACCGTAAAGAAGTTCTTCCTGATGTCCAACCTAAATCTGCTCTCTGTCAGTTTGTGGCTGTTGTTTCTAGATACTTCAAGGAGCACCCTAGTAAACAGAGTATCTCCTATCCCTTCTGTTATGAAGGCTGAAGAGATCCAGGTCCCTCAATCTTGTCTCGTAGGACCTTACCTGCAGGCCCTTAACCATAGGAGAGGCTCTCCTCTGGACCCTCTCAAGGTTACCCATATCCCGCTTGAAGCGTGGCTCTCAAAACTGGATGCAGTACTTCAGCTGTGACCTTGCCAATGTTGCGTAAAGGGAAGTATCACCTCCTTAGACCTGGTTGTGATGCACCTGTAAATGGATGACAGAGTGCAGTTAGCTCTATTGGCCACTTTGTCATATTGATGACTCATGTTCATCTTTGAGTCAACTGTGACTCTGAGATCCCTTTCTGCTGCTGTGCTGCAGAGAGGGTCCTCCCCCAGCCTGTAAGTGTGTGGGCGATTCCTTCTCCCTAGGTACAGTGCTTCACACTTATCTTTGTTAAACTGCATCCTATTTTGTTCTGTCCACTTCTCCAGCCTGTGCAAATCCACCTAACTCAGTTCCCTACCCTCCAGTGTTTTTACTTTGCCCCATAATTTGGTGTCATCCATGACTTTGGACCATGTGCTCTCCGTGCCCTCATCCAAGTCACTGATGAAGATATTGAACAGCACTGGTCAATGGACAGAGCTTTGAGGGAACCTATGGCCCACATCTTTCCAGGTCCCAAGGACAGACCAGTCTGTAGTTACCCGGATCCTCTTGCCTCCACTTTTTGAAAATAAGGACCACCCTGGTCCTTTTGCAGTCCTTTGGGACTTGTCCTGAGCACCATCAGTGCTCAGTCCTGCCAGTGGTCTGCTATGACATTGCCTAATTCTTTCAGCACACTGGGATGAAGATCATCTGGACAAGAAAAGTCCTGATGTGTATAATTTCATGTGGCACTAGTTGCTCAACAGCTGGGCGTCAAGTTCCCATAACACGATGTTTAAACTATAATAGTACAATGCTTTTCACATGTAACACATTAATTAAGTGTTTCTGAAGCGCTTTGAAATCCCTTGATTTGAGGAGTGCTTAGTACTTCCCAGGTAACTAGGATAGCCCAAGGGATCCCAACAGTGAGGCATCATAATCTAAAGATAATTGCTGGTGCCAAGACAGCAACTTTAGTAAATGAGCAAAGAGCAATAATAGGGGGTGGGGGGGAATAGCAGGATAATGAATTTAGGATTAACCCAGAAGAAGGCTTAGGTTTAGTGTTGCAACATCTCTTAGGTCGCTTGCTGATTGCTGGGATCCTTTACCCCTTGGTAGGGACCCACACTATAGTGTGAGGAAAGTTATTCACCTAAGAATGTAATTCATAGGACCCAAATGGTGAGCAGGGTGCTGTCTACATCCCCTGAAACCATCACCAGAAACCAACCCTACAACCCCAGAAACCATCCCTTGGCATAAATAACACCAGTGGTTCCCACCTTCCACACACCTTCTGGACTCCTTACAGGCGTAGGGAGACCCTGAACTAGGTCTTGATGTATGGTAGGAGCTTTCTTTATCCCCCTTTCTTCTCCTGCTCTCCTCTTTGCTGTTTTTATCCCACAGCTAAAGTCCTTTGAGCTCGCCTGTCTGCTACCTTCCTCCCTCCTTTCTCTCTCTCTTCCCACAAGTCAGTCTAGCCCCATACATGGAGGTCCTCAGGAAAAGGCAACTTCTCTTGTGCTTTTGCAAAGCTGGGTTGCAAACCTGCAAAAATGTTGGTGAGCCATTTTCAACAGTTAAGGTGTCTTGTTAAAGGCTGAAAGCAAATAATATATGTGAATTTTTGCAGGTAAAAATTCCAGGAGTATGAAATGAGCCAAAGGTTCTTCTTAAAGGAAGGGGGACTTGGGCAGAAAACTATTAAAAATCCTCCCAGAGTTTTACCAAGAGTGCAACACTCTCGAACCATTCATTTATTTATTTGAAAGGAAATAAAACATGCATGTAAAAGTTACTGGAGAATCAGTATTTTCTGACAAATATTATTTACAGCTGAAGTCACAGAAATAATATTTTCACTTTGAAAAATCATTGATTTTTGCTTTGTTTTGATCAACAGCTAGAAGAGGCCATCCCTTACTTGTCTTGTATGTTGGACTGAGTTATCTGGGGAATACTAACAGTGTTATAGCTAGGAGGATACAGGAAACTAACAGGTCAGGGTGCCCAGAAGGATTCCTTAGGACAAGGATAGAAGGGTGATAAGCTTGAAGTCTCTGCAGGCAGATCATCATTAAGAGAAAAGGTTGAGTTTAGGTCTTCCTCTTAGCAAAAGCAAGATTGGCAATGTTAGTCTCTTAACTACTGCTCTCAGCATACTTAGGAAGGACACAGCCCTGTAACTCTGAATTACTGATAGAAGCAGAATTCAGATGGCTGGGGGAGGAAGGCGTATATTTTAGACCTCTTCGACTTTTACCTTCACATGAAAATTTTGCATCCGTCTCTTCCAGCTTCCCTGTTTGCTACTTCTTTCTGCTCATCCCTGCATGAAGCCTCCCTCTGAGGTCCAGAAAGGAGGTCTGATATATTCCCACTCTTAGGTTTGGAAGGCAGGTCTTGGTTGACATACTGTGGGCAAGCTCCAGGGACGACTGTTGTTGGTACTGCCCATCAATTTTTGCCTATGCATCAAGCAAGTTATCAGAACCAGCAAAGTAGGAAATGTGGCCATTTGGGGGAGTGTATGTCAGGAAACCCCAGACCAAATGACCCCAAACACAATGCATTAATCCCTCCCATCTTAGCTGCTGCTGTAATTCGCAGGTCAGTTCAATGCATTTAAAGCTGGTTTACAACAGCTTCTTGCCCATCAGTGGTAGGAGGGGAATCTTTACAAAAACAAGGTGAAGGTTTTTTGTCCAAGGAAAATTGAATAATGTCAAGCTCTAAGCATATGAATCCTGACTTTTTTTAGGGAAGGACACATGGGAAGCATTGGCAAGCATTTTTCTTAAACAGACACTAATGCTGAATATTAGGGTTGGCCAACTCTGGCATTTCACTAGTAATCTTATAGTAAGAACAGTATTTTGCAGGCCCAATACCCTAATGAGTATTAGTGAAGTGCTTCTCCATTCTACATTCTGAGGAAGTCTTGGGACATCCCTGAGGGTGCTTATTGCCAGAATAATGCCTTATATCCTTATAGCACGAAGACCAGGAATCAATTAAATAAATGCCAGAGTGTAAAACTATAAAGGAAGGAAATGTCTACACCTTTTATGGTGGTTGGAAACTGTTTGACATCAGCAGGATCCAACCTTTGTCCTGACTATGGACAAAGCCAAAGTCATAATGACTGCCAAGCAATGCCTTCTGGCCCAATGAGGCATGTTCTTGCAGCTTGCACCAAGCAATGCTTGTCCCTTGGAGAATGAGTTAGAGTTGCCACAGGGCAGGGCCAGATTATCACATGCTGAGGCCCTAAGCTATGTCCAGTTTAAGAGGCTCCACATGATGAAAATAATGCACAAAATCTACAAAAATGGATTTTCATGAATTTTTAAAATGCATTGTTATTTCTGCGCAAATTTATGAACTCAATATGAATAATAACTGTGTAGCCATATATATGTATATTTTTGTCATAATAGACTGAAAATGTCTGTTTTTTGGGTTTGGGGGTTTTTTTTTCTTATTTAGAGGCCCCTCATATTGTGAGGCTCTAAAATGTAGCTTAAGTAGCTTAAATCTAGATCCGGCACTGCCGCAGGGACTGAATTAATGGACTTTCCATGGGTGAATCCTTCAGCCCCAAATACATATTAGCCTTTCATCTTAGAAGACACCCTTCCTTGTTGACCATTCCACCCCAAGCACAGCATCAGTTTGGCCCCTTCATAAAGGCCATGTCCACTGCACTGGAATACATGGAAACTCAAAAGTCATTCCAACTTGCACCCACCAATGAAGAAAAAAATCAAGAAGAGAAAGAGAATCAACACCAAGACAATAATATGCACCAAGCATGCATGTGTCAGTGCAATGTCCCATAACTAAAAACCAACTGTAGCCCTGCACCCTGGGTAGACCAGCTTCCTGGGTGGGAGAAAGGATTTCACTGCAACATAAGTGAACATAGGCCTTTGTTTCTACCTTACAAAGGGGCCTCCAAGGGCTCCCTACTGCTGAAGGTTTGCACTAGGTGGACTTCACAGTGCTTGAGCCAGTGTGACCAGTACAAGCAAAGTTGTTATCAGAAAACTGGTTGCATATCAGAGTGGAAGCTATCAAAGAGGTTTTTCCTAGCCCGTGGAAAACTGTCGGAGGAGAGCTCAGCTCTGGACATCACTGATTTGAATTAGACATGAGTTGAATTGTATACTGGGGAGGTTTGTGGTGGGATTAGGGGAATGGAGATATGAATATATACCATGGTTTAATTTATATCATAAGGTGCACCAGAATCAGAGATAGGTGGATGTGCAGCTGCATGCAGCAGGCAGCTATTACTGTGACTTGCCACTGGATGGCAGGGGAGCTGGTAATTTAACATACGCCTTTCATCAATGGCTACCTCAAGATGGGCACAGCCGGACAGATGTTACATAAGCTGGAGTTGTATGTCTTAATCTTCCAGAGCTAATTCTCCACTGGATTGAGGAATTTATTTTGCTTTAGGAGCTTGTGGCATCCGTCCACACTTTTACACTAGTGTGAGCGTGTTGACTGTCTGTGTCTTGCGTTCCGGACCTCTGCAAACCAAACAACGCTATTAGAAAGCGAGAAACTCTCATGTACTGCTCAGATCTCCTTATTTTCTTGAATGTGTAAATAAGAGGGAGGTTGCTTCTTTTTCATGCTTCTTCTGATTTTTTTTAATTTTTCCCAAATACGAAAGTACTGATCGATCATTGCTCCCCTGTGTCCATGAGTACCAGCAACTGGGGAGGAGTTACACACAAAAGGGATAGGAAGAGTTTGAGTTGAATTTCCCAGAGCCAGACATAGGGGAATGAATCTGGGATGGGCTGTCATTTTCTTCCTTTTTTAAAACAAAGGATTCCTAGAAACAACGCCACCTGCCCCCTTTCTCCCCACTTGGTGCAATTTATTTGGAGGAGGGTTGTATTTTCAAGTTGATTCATGCCAAGTTTGGGGCGTTCTTTTTAATTTCTCTCTCTGCCTTATACTTTCTCTCCTCCATTCTCTCTCTGGCTTTGCAATCACATGATGTTGCAACCACACCTCTCCAGGGAGGCCAATTCAGCACATTACACATTCATCATTACTGAAGCGTGTGCAACAGAGGTGAAATACGTCCTGTGCAGGGGTTTGCACAATAGTATTGGACATTTCATGGGCTGGCTTATCCTCTTGCTTCATACCAGGAGGCACAGCTAATGCATAGACCTAATGCCTTCACAAGGTCTGTGGCAAAATCGCCACCCTGGGCGCCTTCCTCCACAAGCGTCTGTGTGTGCCAGCCTGAGGGGCGGCTGGAGAATCCCTCAGGGCAGGGGTTTCAACCCGGGTCACATGA
>JAGPOW010003424.1:0-35189 GCA_030014935.1 Caiman crocodilus | reverse complement strand
CTCCAGTTGCAGACAGGGAAGTTGAGGTTGGATATTAGGAAACAGTTCCTCACCAGCAGATGGTGAAACACTGGAACAGGTTACCCAGAGAGGTGGAGTCTCCATCCCTGGAGGTGTTTAAAGCCTGGTTTGACAGTCTTGGCTGGAGTGATGTAGTTGGGGCTAGTTCTGCTTTGAGCAGGGGGGTTGGACTAGATGTGACCTCCTGGTTCCCTTCCACACTCATTTTCTATGATTTTATGAAACAGACAGCAGCCTGGCAAAGAAAAGCCTGGCTTGACTGGTGGAACATCAAGAGCTTTAAAAAGACGAGAGGGCCGTTCACCCCTGTGGAGTGAAGAGTTTAGCAGGAGGCAGGTAGGTGAAAATGAGTCAAGTGACCCCCTCAGCACTGCTGGACGAGAACTGCCAGGCACTTGACTTTAAACTTTTGGTAGAGCAGGAATCAAAGTGCACCCCTTGGATCCCCCTGGGGTCTAGGATCCCCATCTTGCACATGCCCAAATTGCTGATTTGTGTGTTCAAAGCCAAGCTCCCGTGAATGCCAGCTGGGCTTGTCTGTGCCGCCCAGGTCCCAGGGGCTCTGCAGGGCTCTGATTGCAAAGCTCTGCCCACTGTTGCACAGGCTGGGGTAGAAGCCAGTCCTCCAGGATGGCACCGACCTGAGACAGCCTCACTCTTGCAAGCCCTTGCCTCATCCATCTTCTGACTTCTGACTGAGGCATGATAATGGCCCTGCCTTCACCCCTACCTGGCCACTCAAGTCTGGTTGTACCAGCCTCTCCCCCCACATCTCTTAGTGCTAGTGGAAACTGGTTATGCTGGCAGCTGCTGAAGGATCTCAGTTTACACATGCTTAGCAGCGACTTGGTAGAGCTCAGCTCTCTGGATAGCCCATCCTCTCTGGACGTACTCGGGACCAGCCAGCTCCTCCTGCCCACCAGGTCTCCACCATGAATGAGCATGCACCATCCCAGGGTGTGGGGTTGGAGCCTGACTTTCCCTATGGCAATTGCTGCCCCTGGATCATGGGAGCTGAGAGCAGGGACACAGCCTGTCCCGGTCTCCATGCTCCATCTGCTGCCACAAAGGAGGGAAGAACCCCGATGTGAGACAGGAGCAGGCCATAAAGGTTTGCAACTACAAGACCCCAAGCATGTCCCAAGGTCTCTGAACCTCCCCAGGCTTCAGCTGTCAGCAAATATCTGTGGAGCCCGCTGGTAAAGTGTGGGGCAGGAGCCATGTGGGCAGGCGGGGGAGGAAGTACTTCATCCCCCTCCTCTTGTTCCAGCCTCTCTGTCCCTGATGGAGGATAACAGCCTACCACTGCTAGCTGTTGCTCTGTTCTGAGCTGTGGATTGAAAGCCCCATCCTTACTGAGTCCCTGTAGCAGTCTCTGTACAGATCCCCAGCCGGACTTCAGCTTTTTCAGGCGCTTTTGGAAAAAGGAGGAAACGACACCTTATGACCCCCAGATCTCCATGGTAATCCTGAGAACGCGGCAAAACCAAGCAGTTGCTAGAGCCAGGCAGCTGATGGCTCGTTAGTCTTGAAAGAAACCTCTTGTGATGCCGAACCCAATCTCAAGACCTCATGGTTGCCAAGGCCCAACGTCTGGTGGCATTGGAGGTACCCAGCAATGGGCAAGGGCCGTCTGCTGCCTGAGGTTTGTCCGGCCCACAGGGAATGGGCACCGCAAGGAGCGGAGTTTGCAGCCAGGAGGCCGATGGTTTCTGGGAGCCGACAGGCAGCAGGAAACCCCGACCTGATCTTGCCCCCATGCCAATCCTGGGCCTGCGCTTCCAGAACTGCTGGGCGGGCTTAGGTCTTTCCGGATAAACCAGCTTTTCCCCTGTGCAAAATGGCATCTGTGCCAGCGCTAGAAGGTCAGCCTGGACCGTGCACTTGTGCTGAGGCCTTCGTTGGCAGCTAGCGCTGGGAGAGGCCACCCTCGTCACATCCCGCCCACCTCGCCCCGAGGAGCTGAGCCGCGCGGGCAGCCGTCGGGAGCTCCCCACCTGAGCACTGCCTGTACAGTAACTCCGTGGGCACGGCTGGAAAGACCTTGCGCTCCTGAATGGGCAGGATGCCGTCCCAGCACTGCTTGCGATTGGCACCGGGGGCATGATGTTTCCGGTGTCTCTGCTGCCGCTGGCCAGCAGCGGGTTACGGTGGCCGCACGTGGCACGGTGCGAGGGGGCCGAGCAGGCACCGGTGACAATGAACTGGGACAGCTGGGCTTGCCCCCCACCTCCCCGTGCCCCCAGGCAGCGCCAGCACCCCACGATCCTTAGCCTGGCCGCGCAGCACTTTCCTCCCTCTCTCTAATTACCCCCCGCCCCCGCCAACCCGGCTTCATTTACCTCCGACTCATCTCATCTTATTTTTAGCATCCCTCCTTCCCCAGTGCCCCCCTCCTTGTGCCCGCCCGTATCTTGTCTCCCTTCTCCTTCCTTAATATGGTGATCGAGATGCCATCAAGTCGGACTGGCCCAGGAGCGGGGGATGGGAGGAAGAAGAAGAGAAAGGGAGTGAGAGAATGGAAGAAGGAGAAACCCAATCCCCCAATGTGGGAATTTTTCCCCCCCTGTATTAAGGAGGGCCCGACGGGGGGTCGGCCTGGAGGGGTGGGTTAGCCATCGGCTGGCATGGAGGCATGAGGCCGGAGCCTGTATATAAGGCTATACATCTTCCATATACATATATAGTCAGGGAGTGTGGGGGTGGGTGCGGGAAGGGGGTGCCAAATTTCTCAGGATAAGACAGGCCTCCGCCCCCCGCAGCCCTCCCCTCCCCGAGGCTCTTTTATGGTCTGCCTCACACTTTTCCTCTTCGCTTTGGAGGCTTCGCTCCCCTTGAAGCAGTCAGCACCGCCCCAGGGCTGCCCCCTTGGCCACCGCCTGCGCCAGCCAAGTGCCCAGTGCAACCCGGGTCCGTGGCCCCCGGTCCCCCACTGCCATAAAGAGCACCGGATAGCGGGCAGGAAGGGGCAAGTGGGCCAGACAGAGGCACAGGAGGGGCCAGGCAGAAGGTGAGCCGTCGCTCAGCATCCCCGGTTGGGCGTCAGACCTGCTGCGGCTCAGGATGCAGTGGCTCGGGTTGGTGCTAGCAGCGCTGTTGCTGGCCGCGGGCAGCCCCGGGGCGTGGGGCGAGGAGGGCCTGGATTTCCCTGAGTACGACGGTGTGGATCGGGTCATCGATGTCAACGCCAAGAACTACAAGGCGGTGCTGAAGAAGTATGAGATCCTGGCTCTGCTCTACCATGATCCCGTGGGGGACGACAAGGCATCGCAGAGGCAGTTTGAGATGGAGGAGCTCATCCTGGAGGTAACGGCAGAGGGCTGGGCGGGCAGGAAAGAGAAGGAAGGGCTGGTGCTCTCTAACCCCTCAGCTCCCTGAAATGTGCCTATCCCCTCTGATCCACAGCAGCCCACAGGAGCTTGCTCTGGGGGCCCCAGTCCTTCCCTGGCCCATTACATAGCACCTGTGGGGTGTTTTCTGTAGATGGGCCTCTCTGCCTGCCACGGAGATGCAGCTGCCTCTGCGGGGGAGCGTGGCTGTTGGAAGGCGGGGAGGGGAGTCCAGCCCCGGGCAGTGGGGCTGGAATTCAGGCTGCCTGAAAAATGGGACGTGATTAGGGAGCATTTTGGGTCAGAGATGTGGGGGGCGGAGATGCACACACATGCACACACATGGCAAGCTGTGTGCACGTTACCTACTTACCGACAGCTCTTGTGCCAAGGCCTGGGGAGAGTGACACCTGCCAATCACCTGAGCTTGTAATGAAGGCCTGTGACGAAGTCCCGGTCACGGTGCGAGATTCACGTGCCCACAGTGGCCTCTTGTGGGAGCCTAGCCTCACATCCCTCTGCAGCCCCTGCATGCAGTTCTTCCGCCCTGGGTTTCTGCTGCGGGACACGTGTCCTCCCAGGGCAGAGGTGTGAGAACAAACCTGCTGCTTACTTCCCCTCAAACTCGCCTGGTACAGCCAGGGCGAGGGGCATGGGGAGGAGCCCCAGTAGGAACCATCCCTGGTTCTGGGCTAAGTGCTCAGCACGGTGCAGACAAGATGAGGTCCCCAGGACAGCCAGGAAGCACCAGCATCGGAGAGCCTGATGGTACCTCCGTCCAGCACTGGGCTGTTGCAGAGCTGCTCCTGCATGGCTCTTGTGACACCAGAACATGACTACAGGGTCATTGCAGTGTTGTTATGGTCTCCCTACAGCATTATTCCTCTGTTGCTACAGCTTTACTACACTGTCGTGGCAGCGTTACAGCAGAGCTGGGGTGCAGCATCTTAGTCAGGTGCGTGGGGGCACCGGGAGCTCCTCACGCTCACTGAAGCCGCTGGAAGTGGCCAAGGCAGTACCAGGAGGCGATGATTTCACAGGGCATTTGGGTTTTGCTGGCTGCAGCTTCTGTGCTGCCGCAAGCTGCGGGCACCTTGCCGGGTCTGTGGAGCAGTCCCAGGAGAAGGGTCTAAATTTGCCGCCTCCATAATTGGGATGGGCAGTGCGGTGTGCAGGAGCACACACCCTCTTCCTCTACCCTGGTGGCAGGCAGCCAGGGGGAGGGCAGGATGCTTGTTCCTGTCCTCCCGGCCAGCTGCCAGCCCTGGAGCTGAATCAGCAGCGCCCAAGGGGGCAGTGCTGGCTACGGTCCAGTGTGTGGCACTGTGCTTCATGCTCATGTGTCCGGAGTCAGCTGGGGTGATGGGCAAGGGAGTGGGTGGGGGGGTCTGTTCCACCCAAGTGGGCATGGGCCAGTGGGGCCCTAGGCTGCAGGGGAGGCAGGAGGCACCTACCTATATGATGAGCCTAGGGGAAGGCAACCTTGGCAACCCCCTGGGTGCCAGGCAGGATCAGGGGAATGGGCTTCTCCCCGTTTCAGCGCTGGGAATCCCTCATGACCCAGGCATGCCAGGACCTCGAGTCCCAGTTTCTTTACGGCGTGACCAATGTACGGGCAGCTTCAGTGAAGAGGTGTAGAAGGGTTCAGTGCCCAGACAGGTGGACCCATTAAGGGGAGAGCCACACTACAGGTGTTTTGGGTCAATTGGACTTTCAGTCCCAATGCTTCTGGAGCCTAGCATAGCCTGGCCCTGCAGGGCTGAGCCCGAGCCGTGCATGATCGCGCTCCTGCCTGCTACGGGGTTGGCGTGTGGCCCCCCGTCTCCAGCCCTCAGTTCTGCCTAACCCTGTTCAGGGAGCTCAGGCCAGCCCCTGTGGCTCAGCCCTGCCTGCTTGCAGAGGGCCCGGGAGGGTGGAGGGGTGCTGCGTGGAGCCGGTAGGCGGTGTGACATGGGCTGGATGTGCTTCAGTCCATCTCCGAATTGCTCTCCCAGGCTGGGAGGAGGGTGCTTGGGGTGAAGAGGACACATCTGGGCACGTGAGGACTGGGGCCAGTTCCTGATGAGCTGGATGTGGCCCTCCCACCTTGCCCTGCTGCCCTTTGCCTGGTCTCCTGTGAGCCCTTCAGTTTGGGAGCTGTCTCACAGCCTCTCCAAGCACCCCTTGGTCCACTGGGGTCTGCAGACACCACCGCCATCCAGTGGCGAGCTCAAGACAGGGGCCCCAAGTCACGGCAGAGCTGCGGGCAGGGCAGGCGGAGGTGCTGCTGCTCTCCCATTTCTGTGGGGACATAGAAAACCTGACAGCCCCGGGCTGTCAATCCAGCACCTTTCATCAGCTCCAGCGCCTGCATAGCTTTGCATCCACCGTGCCGGGTATTTATATCCCTGAACTTACCCCGGGGCTAATTATATCCTGCTCTTTAGCTGTGGGAGTCAGTGCTGCTAACGCTGTACAGCACAGCTGGCCAGCCAGCCCCTCAGGTTTGCAGCAGGTGCTGGAGCCCTTGGCTTCCTTCACAGCTGGGAGAGCCGGCCGTGTGTGTCATGGGCTCCTGCCGGGGCTGAGGCGTGTCATAAGGAGGCACGTTTGGAGGCACTGAAGTGGGGGCTAGGTTCTGCTGTGGTGGCATCAGGCTCCGCTTTGGGGCTGGTGAGCATCTGGTGCTGCGGTCCCAGCCCCAGCCGGTCCCCAGGCAACAATACTGTGCCAGGAGCACACTCTGGGCCCCTTCAGGCCTGCCTACCCCATGGGGGCTCTGTGGAAAGTGAATTTCCTATGGCAGCAAGCAACTGCAAAAGGTCTCGTGGGCAATGTGGCCCAGGGCTGGGGGCACAGCTGGTCCAGTGTGTGGGAAAAGGTCGGTCCAGAGGAGCTGTTCCCCAGAAACCGGGGACTCTGGTGGAGTTTGTGCTGATGCCTGGAGGGGTGTTTGCACCAGGACGGCTGTGGCAGGAGGGGAAGCCTGAGCTGAGGGGAGAGGGAGCCTTTCCCAGGGCAGCGGGGTGCAGGCTGGCTCCATCCTGCACGGCCACCATGGAAATGGGGCTGACCTGGGGCCGTCCTGCTGGCCCGGCTGGCTCTGTGGTGCTCACCCTCCTGGACAAGCCTGATTGTAGCTATGAAGGAGCACCAAGGAGGCCCAAATTCTGGGCACAGCCAGGGGGCTTGAGTGCTCTGGTGCCCCTGAGGCCGCCCAACACCTCCTGCTGCTGGCAGAGATCGCCGCTGTACAGTGCATCCAGCCTGCAATGGGATGCCACAGATGCTGGGGGTGGGGGCACCTGGCCAGGCCGGTCACCCTTGGCTTCACACAGCTGCCCCCAAGGTCAAAGCTGGCAGTGGTGGTAGGCACAGGGCAGGCTGGGGCAGCGGGAACGGGCATGGGTGCAGACCATTGCTGTTGGTTTTGGGGGGGCTGGCAACGCCAACAGCACAAGTGCAATGGGCACCAATGGCAAGGGCTTCTGGCTGTCCTGCTTGCAGCTGGTCACATGTGTGATGCCAGGGCCCCTGCACAGGGGGCCAAGAGCCCCCGCCTGATGTGACAGGAGCAGCCTCAAACCCTGACTTTGACTTCTTCGCCACCACCCCAGCCCAGCTCAGGCTGGCCCCACTGGGAGGCTGCCCTCTGCTCCCGCCTCACGGTGCCACCCCTCAGACAGACGCCCTCCTGGCCCGAAGGCAGAGCCGAGGGCACTCTTGCAGCACAGGCCAAACCCAAAGCCTGCTGCGGTCAGCAGGATGCTGCCAGCTCCATGGCCTTTGTCTAGCTGCAGAGTGACAGGGAGGCAAGCGGTCTTTGTGTAAACATTGCCGGAGCCCTTGCCCACAGGGCGGTTCAGGCTGAATGCCTATGGAGAGCCCCATGGACCTGGCCACGGGCCCCATCCACCTATGTTCTCCCTGGCACACTGGGCACCAGCAGGGCACGGGGAACAGGCACGGCACAGGTGTCCAAGGGGCGTCTCTGTCACTTCACATCACACATTGCACCAGTTTCCCCACCGCAGCTGCTTCAGCTTCCAAGCCCCGGAGGGAGGCGGACTGAGGGGATGAGCCTTATTCCAATCTGAGCAACCCTCTTTTCCAAAACCTGTAATTGCAGGACTCGGGGTCGAGGGGAACGTTTGCTTTGTGCGTGCATGTGTGTGTCAGGAAGTCTTACGTCTGTCTGCCTGAGGGTGAGCGAGTGTGCGAGTGGAGATTCTTCTGTGTCTGTGAATGCGTGAGACTGCCCGATGTCCATGTGTGGGCATGTGCTGTGTGTTGTGCCTGTGTTGGTTGTGTTTCTGTGTGTGCATGTGGTGTATCTCTGTGTTTCTGAATGAGAGGGTGTGTCATGTCCTGCTGCATTTCTATGTATGTGAGTGTTGTGTCTCTGTGTGTTCATTGTGTCCATGTACACGAGTGTGTGTTTTGCCGCATGTTGTTTTGTGTAAAGGCATTGTGTGTTTCGACACAGGTGTTGTGTGTGCCTGTGTCATGGTTTTTTGTGCATATGCTTTATGTTTCTGTATGCACGTTATTCATGCAGTGTCTTGTGCAATGCATGTGCGAGTGCCATGTGCATGTGTATGTGAGTGCCTGTGTGTGGGCTGTGCATTGAGAACAAGTCCATCCCCACTCCGTGCCTGGGGCAGATCCAGTTTCCTTCATGCCCGCGTGCTGCGATGCACTGTACTGTACGGTGCTCACCCCTGCCCTGCTGCCTTGCCTGATGTGATACTATCACTGGCGCTGGCAGCTTGGGATCCACCGTACTGATTGACAGACCGGGTGTTTCAGCTGCTGGGAGGCAGTGAGTGGCACAAGGGGCCTGAGACCAGGCTGGCAGCAGTGGGATGGCATCTCTGACCCCTCCACCTGTAGGGCAGGGTGCCAGTTAGTCACTGCCCCAACATAGCCGGGAGTCACTCTCCTCCGTCATTGCAAGCCCTGCTGCCCCCAGCAGTGGCAGTTTCATCCCCCTCCAGCTTCCCTGCCAGCATACCTGGACACAGCCTATTGCCCCCCAGTCTTGATGGCAGCGTATCGTGATGGCACGCTACCACCTTCCTCCCCAGAGGTGGCCACATTACACTGTGAGCAATGTGCTACAGGTCTTGCGAGTTTGCAGCCCCCTAGAAGTGAAACCAGGTTAGCGATGGCGGCTTTGCCTTGTGCCCCTGGGAGCACCCAGTGCCCGTGACTCACAAGCCGGGGTGCAGTTCTGGGCAGGTCCCAGCTCAGAGCCTGGGCCGATGCTTGGTGGTTTGCAGTCGGGGGAAGATCGGTGAGCTGAGGGTCTGTCTCGCCATGAAGGGTGGGGGGCTTTGAGACTCAGCCTTGGGATTCCTAGGCCAGAGTTTTGGGCTCTGGAGGTAGGTCACTGCGGTGGTGTGAAGGGGCCGGGGCTGGGCAGTTACTGGAGTTGCAGGGGTCCCAGCAACACAGGACTGGAAGGGATGTCTTGGGCCAGCGAGTCCAGGCTGCCGTTGACCCAAGGATGGCTCTGGGCCTGGGCGGTGGTGGCGGTTTTGGCCTGGGCTCTGGACCCCGCTGGACGCCCCGGGGGCCTGAGGAGCAGTTCTGGGCAGGGGGTGCCCAAGGGGGCTCTGATGGGTCAGAAAGATGGTTGTGGGCAGGCGACACTGGTGATGGCGCTGGGACTGAGCTGTCAGCAAAGGATTTGCTGGTTCTGGGTGACTTGGATGCTGGTTGAGCCAGGGCTCTGTACCTGTGGCACGACCCCCAGGGTGGTGCGGGCACCTGGGTGAGGTCTGCCCCCTCCCCTGAGTCCGGCATAGGACCCCCCAGGGAGTTGTCCTGTCAGCAAAGGGGAGGCTGGGGACAGCTTTCCCGGGACCTGAGGGTGGCACCCCCCAGCTCTCCTTGACCCTGCTAGGAGCTGCCTGGTCAGACGTCACGTCTCTGTCCTCGGGGCAGAGAAAATTTAACACAGCCCCCACCCCGGTGCCAGCCCCTGCCCCTGTGAGACCTGCCCCTGCCCACAGGGACCCACTCCCCACCCAGCCCCTCTCTCAAACTCTTTCCTGTCTCTCCTCTCTCTCGTCCTCCCCCTCGGCTCTTCCTCCCAGTTAGCAGCCCAAGTCCTGGAGGACAAAGGCGTCGGGTTTGGCCTGGTGGACTCGGAGAAGGATGCAGCTGTGGCCAAGAAGCTGGGTAAGCACCGAGCCGGGCTCCTTGGTGCCGCCCCAAGCCCTGGGAGGCACCCATGAGCTCTGGAGTCAGCGTGGGAGTCCAGCCCCGCCAGCAGACAGGGTCAGCCTGAGTCCCCTGCCTCCACCTGGCAGCAGTAGGAGACTGCTGTCCATCCCATGCTCTGCCCTGTGGGCAGGGCGCCGGCCGGCCGGCCTGCCTGCCTGGGGTCTCGGGGGGGCTGGTCCTGTCCCAGCCATGAGTTGGCTCTGATGGGCTGAGCTGCGGCGCTGCCGGGGCCCAGACAGAGCAGGAGCTGCCTCTGCCGCCAGATCCACCCTGACAGCGCGGGCACAGAGCCAACCTCTCTTGGGATTGCCTCGGCACCAGGGGAAGGGTCCGGCCCAGGGGAGCCCCGTGGCTTGCTCCAGATTCGCAGGTCCCCACGGGCTGAGCCCAAGAAGGGAGGAGATGGAGCTGGGATGGCACTTGACTGAGCCCCCAGCAGAGGGCGTGGGGAGCCCGTGCCAGGCGTGGAGATTTCCCCCAGCCCCAGCGCCCGCTGTCTCTTGCCCCACTCGGGTTGCATCCCCTCGGCCCCCGAGCCACACACTCTGGCACCACGGACCCCGTCCCCCCAGCTCCCCAGAAGCACAGGAGCCCCTGGCTCCCTTTGGGGCCAGACCCAGAGTCCCCAAACCCCCAGACCCTGACTCCCCGAGACCTCGTCCTGCTGGATGCTGCTCTCACCACTGCACCTCGCTCCTGGCAGGGTTGACAGAGGAGGATAGCGTGTACGTGTTCAAGGAGGATGAGATCATCGAGTATGATGGGGAGCTGTCTGCTGACACCCTGGTCGAGTTTCTTCTGGACGTGAGTACTGGCCCTCCCTGGTGCTCTGGGGGGCTGCCTGCCCCCCAGATGCACCCCCAAGCTCTGGGCCCTGGCCCCTCACCATGGGGACAGCCCAGCCCCTGCCCACAGGGTCCCTGTCCCCACAGGGTAGGGGGAAATAAATGGTGGGCTAGAACCCAGGAGTCTTGACCCCGAGGCCCCTGCTCTAGCCACAGGACTGCACTCTTCTCCCAAAGCTGGTCCTGCACCCTCTGCTCCAGCTGATGGATCCTGCAGCACAGCAGACAGGATCCAGGAGTCCTGGATCCTATGCCGAGGCCTTGCTATGACCCCCTCTGGCCTGCCCTGGGTGGCAGGTGAACCCAGGCTGGCTGTACCCGGCCCCGAGGTGGAGCCCTTGGGGTATCCCCAGGATCAGGTCAATGGGGACAGGCCAGCATATGCCATGAGGCTGCCATGGCAGGAGCAGGGACGTGCAGGAGGGGTGCAGGAGAGACCAGTGGTGATCCCAGAGCCCTCCTGCACCCTACCCCCATGCCCAACCCTTTTCCTCCAGTCTCTTCTGCCCCATCTCTCCCCAGCAGCCCTGCTCCCCTCTTACGCCCTGGCCAGGCATTGCAGGGAAAATATGGAGCCATGCACCCTACATCTTACAGCTGGGCACCAAGGAGGGAGGCCCACTTGGGTGGAGGTGCCAGGCCTGAGACTGCAGCCTTGCTCCTTGCACTAGGCAGCCCTGCCCCCTCCCATGCAGCTCTTATGCTGGGGGGTGTTAGCTGCCTGCCCCCAGATTGGGGTACAGAGGGGTCTGTGGCCCCAGGCTGAGCCACCACCCCGTGCCCCCCCTGCCCCAGGTGCTGGAGGACCCAGTGGAGTTCATTGAGGGAGACCACGAGCTCCAGGCCTTCGAGAACATCGATGAGGAGCCCAAGCTCATCGGCTACTTCAAGAGCGAGGACTCAGAGCGTAAGTGTGTGTCGTCCCCCCCCAGCCCAGCCCAGCCTGGGCTCCAGTGTCTGTCCTGTGCCTTTGGGACCGGGAGCTTCCTCCCAGCAGTGTCGGGCAGCCACAGGGGGCTGGGTCAAAGCAGAGGGATGTGTGCATACACAGTGAAGCCCCCAGATGCCTGCCCCCAATACACCCTGGGGAAGGAGCTCCTCTTCTCTCTGCCCAGTCTTCCTGCAGTGGGGAGCTGGGGGAAGGCCTGGCCCATGGCCGTGCGCGCTGCAGGGGCTGCGCTGGGGGAGGCTCTGCCCCTCAGATGCCGAACCATCACCGAGGCCCAGCCTGCTCGCAGCCCTGGCTGGAGCTGAAGGAGGAAGAGCTGAAGTGTCCCTGGGGTCCCGGCCACATCAGCTCACATGACTGCACACCCTGGCCACCCCACAGACCCTGCCGGCTCTGCTTCCTGGCCCCCTGGTTTTGTGTGGCTGTTATGTAACTCTCATGCCCCACCCCAGAGGTGGCTGCATTTCAGTGCTGGGCGAATGCTTGCTGGTCTCAGTTACTGCCCTGCCCACCCCCAGCAAAAATCCATCCCTCTGCGCCTGCCCCCCAGGCTGCGCCAGCAGACCTGACCCCGCCTCATCGAACCACTAGCCCGGCCGGGGCTGCAAGCACATCCTCCAGCTGCCATTTCCCATCCAACTGCATCAGGAGCTAAGGAGACCAAACAGCCCAGCAGCCACTCTCTAGCCCTGATTATAGCCTCCCGCCTCACCTGCATTAAGGGAGCTTAACTTGTCGGTGCCAGAGCCATCAGCGCTCCACTCACCCGGCACTGCATCCCAGCTATTGTGGCAGGAGCTTTGCTGGGCACTCTTTCCGCCTGGCTCAGCGGGCTGTGCTGTATCCCCTGGCGAAGCTGGAATCTGCCTGCGTCCTGCATATTCAGGATTATCTCTCTCCAGACGGCCCCCCGCCACCCCCAGCACACAGACACGGGTGGCTTTGGCGCTTTCCGACTCTGCACTGACATGCAGCCTCCTCGGGTGGGCTCTGACAGCTGCTTGCTGTCAGCGGTTTCCCCTCTCAGGCCTGGCCCCCATGGTCCTGCTGTCATTCCCATAAGGATCTGTAGGATTTGTAGAAACATGGCAGAGGGGTGCAGCTCAGGGTGGCAATGGGGCATCATCTGTGGGGCACCCTGCTGCTGGGTCCAAGGTGCGTGGGCCCCTGGGAAGGGAGACATGTGTCCCAGGGGTGAAGCTGCCATCCCCAACCCTGCTTGAGGGAGAGGGTCCCGTTGGGTGGGATTGGGCTGTCTGGAGCTGTGCCGTGCAGTCTCCAGTGCCAGCCAGGGGTCCCTGGCCTGCCTGAGCCACAGTCCCCACTGGGGGTGGCCCTGCATGGGCAGGGAGGTGAAAGTACCCCCAGCTGCACCCTGGACTGACCCCAGCCTGGCTGCTTTTGCCCTCACTCCCCCAGGCAGTGCTGCCAGCAGTCCTGCAAGGGTGGAGGAGCACTCGCTGCCCCCTGCCTCAGGGCAAGCTAGCAGTGACCCCCCAGGAGCCTCCGGGACAGGCAGTGCCAGGGCTGGGTCACTCCCACTGAGTCCTGCCAGGGACTGAGCCCCCAACACACCGGGGCGTCTGGCTGGTGCCTGGATGCTGTATTTCCCACCCCATTATGCAGGCAGCTCTGACTGGGGGCCAGGAAGGTGCTCCCATGGCAAGCATAGGGCCAGCAGAGCCGTGTCTCAGAGGTGAGGTGTGGTGGACAAGGCCCTGAAGAGCAGAGCTCTGTCCAGAGCAAGGACGTCACAGGATCATCATGCTGGGGTCACCTGGGGCTGACAGGGGCTGGGGGCTCCAGGCACTCGCAGACCAGCCAGCAGCCCAGAGCCTTCCTGGATAGGCCAAGGGACCAGGGTCCGGGATGCTGGAGCCACCTGTGCACTGGGAAAAGAAAGGGCAGGAGGAGCACTGGGGCAGGGAGCCTGGACTCCTGCGTTCCCAGCAGAGCGTGCCCACGGCGGGGGCTCTCCCAGCTGCGTCCCCAGCTGCATGACCAGGGAAGGAGCAGCCTTTCTCCAACCTCAGTTTCCCCATGGGTTATGTGCAAGTCCTCCACAGAGCGCACTGCTGTGACACCTCAGTGGCTTGCGGGGGGCAGTGCAGGCCCTGGCGTCCCTCTGGCTGATAGCCCGTTACCTGGCCCCGAGTGGGGTGAGGGGCTGCACGTCGGGGTCCCCTGCCGAGGGAGGGAGCGGCCAGCCGGGCTGCGGGGTACAAGCCTACTACAGCCGCTGACCCTGAGCCCAGGCCTGGCTGTGCTGACTGTGACCCCGCTCCGTCTCTTCCAGACTTCAAAGCCTACGAGGATGCAGCAGAGGAGTTCCACCCCTACATCCCCTTCTTTGCAACCTTTGACAGCAAGGTACTGGCGGCACTGGGGTTGCGGGGCTGCGCTAGGGGCAGGGAGCACCGGGCCCTGCTCTGCCCCTTGCTGGCTCCATTGGCAAGGCCTGGTTCTCTCCTGGTGGCACCAGCATCCATGGGAGTGCATGAAGCAACCTAGAGCAATTCCTGCTGGGGGGTCGTGGGAAGCAGCACCGTGCCCCCCACTCCACCGCTGGCTTCAGGATTGTGCCCATGCTCCCCTACAGTCTGAGCTGTGGTGCTAGCCAGAGGCAGCTGCAAGGGGGGGATGGCCAGAGCGGTGACCCCCCTACCCCACCCTCTCCCTGCCACAGGTGGCCAAGAAGCTGACGCTGAAGCTGAATGAGATCGACTTCTATGAGCCCTTCATGGAAGAGCCCGTCACCATCCCTGACAAACCCAACAGCGAGGAGGAAATTGTGAAGTTCGTCGAGGAGCACAAGAGGTAGGGGGGCTGCCAGGAGGGGCTGTGTGGGCCCCGGACGCCTGGGTTCAGCATTGATCCGCAAGGCAGAGCTCTGAATGTCCAGTGTGAGCAGAGGTTGGAGAGGCCGCAGACGTCCAAGCGGGTGCGTGGGCAAAACTGGCACCCCACGACACCAGGCCTGTGCACACTGCCCCCGTTCATCCTGCTATGCCTCAGTTTCCACCCCCTTCCCCATAATATTCCCACCCATTTGTCAGGGGTGGCAGGTGCTCCATGCTGTGGGGGTGAGAGGGAAGCTATGGCCAGCTGGCAAAGCAGCCAGAGCCCCTGCTCCACATCTGGGCAGTGGTGCTGCAGAGCGGGCAGGGACTGTAGTGCACCCCGCCTGCATGGGAGCATTGCTGCAGCCTCCGGGCTGCATTCACTGGGGAGGCATGCAAGCCAGAAGAAGCAAGTGTCTGGCTGGGCTGGGCCTGGAACAAGCGTCCCCAGGACAACCCAGTCCAACTGGAGGACCTGCACTGGGGGAAAGGTCCTGCGGGGAGCAGGGAAGGGCTGAGGAGATGGCAGGAGCTGGGGCCAAGGTGGGGTCAGGTTTGAATCCCTGGAGGGCGGCTACGCAGAGAATGGAGACAGACTCTTCTCCGCGGCCACAGAGGACAAGACGTGGAGCAGTGCCCTGGAGCAGCTGGCGGGGGCAGCTGCCACGTCACTGGGTCACTGGGGAGTTAGCAGGGATTCACAACTGGGAGAAGTGAGACCCTCTTCTGGGTGCCACGGGCATGGGGTGATATTAGGAGTGCACCTGATTCATGAGATAAACTCAGAGATTTCCCTATAACCCAGGGTCGCCTGCCCTCTCCCTGCCGGGGCTGGCTGAGCTCTTTGCAACGCGAGAATGGCGCAGGGGTGTTGGTCACAACAGTGTCGGTCAGCAGACAAGGGTCTCTGATATCTGTTATTAGACCAACTAAAATAGTTGAATGGCTCTAGTATTTTCCCATAGCCAGCCACGAGTGACTGTGAAGTTTGCCAGGGGGCCGGGAGCCTGGTGGCATTGGGAGCCCTGGCCGAGCTGGTCTGCGAGGTGCTGCGGGCCCGTCCGGAGGATTCCCGCTGGCCCCGTGGGGCGAGCCAGCTGTCACCCGGGCGGCCACGGGAGCTGGCACATGCTCCCGGCTCCCCATTGGTCGCCCGTGTCTACGGCTGGGATAAACTTTTGCCCAGCCTGACAACAGCTCTGTTTCTATGGCAGCCGCAGAGCGAGGATATTCTCCTGCTGCCATAGAAACGTGACATCTGGTCGGTCAACCCAGCCTTGGCCCCGGTGGGGCTCAGCTCCTCGTTGTCTCGCAGCACGAGCCCCTTCCACCCAGTCGCTCTCCCTGCTGCGCCATGCAGAGTAGCTATGCGTGGGGTGGGGGCCGGGGCATGAATCTGCGGCGGGAAACAGCCGTGGGTCAGTGCTGCTGTAAAGCGGCTGTGACGTGCCACCCCAGAGGTGGCTGCATGTCCGTGCAGGGTGAGGGCTCCCTGTGCGCAGTTGCTGGAGGACTGTTAAGTAGTTGTGATGTTTCACCCCAGAGGTGGCTGCATTACAGCCAGGGGCCTAAATCCTATTGACATGGAGCCCAAACCCCTGAGACCCCCCCCCAGGCACGAAGCCATAACCTCCAGGCAGGCTGGTAGCTTGCATGTGAGTAGCTGAGCCATGGGCTGCCAGGGGGAGACAGGCCAGTCCCGCTGCTCAGGCTGATGGAGCTGGGAGGGCAGCAGAAGTGCCGTGAGTTTGCTGGGGCTCAGCCCAGGCCGTAGGGTGAACAGCTCAGCGAGGAGCAGAGCGGGTTGGAGGCTTTGTGGGGAGCTGCTGACATGGTCTGGGAGCTCAGGCTGCAGGCTGCAGCAGGGTGCCCTGTTCCCCACCCTGCCACTGAGCTGCCACTTGCCCTTGTCCCTGTCCCTTGCCACTCCCCAACCCCTACCCTGAGGGCCTGAGCACCTCTCCCTCCCTGCTGTGGGCCCCGCGCCCAATGCCGGGCTCCCATTAGGCACCACCGATTAAGGACTCCAGTTGCCATGGCAGCTGCTCTTTCTTCCCCGAGACGCCTTGTGCCTCCGTGCTGTCGCGGCTCTGGCGCCCCGGCCTCCCTCCCCCTCCCCGTGCCCTACTTCCACGCTGGGATGTGGCATCACACCTGCACAGCGCAGTGCACTGTGATCCCCGTGGCACTGCTGCCCACCCCTGCACAGGGCGACAAAACCCAGGAGCCCTGCCCCCCGGCCCCACTCGCTACCCACTACACCATGCTCCCAGCCAGGAGACCTGCCTCTTCCTCCCCTCCCGTCACCGTGACACTGCATCAATGGCTCCAGAGATTGCCCAGGCATCCCCACTCCCTTGCTGTGCTCTGACCATTAAAGCCTGCTCCTCTCCCAGCCAAAACACAACCCAGGAGTCCTGCCCTCTGGCCCTTGCTCAGAGCCTGGTCTCAGGCAGGGCCAGACCTGACTGCTCAGGGCACACCAGGGGGGTGTGGGCCATGGCAGGACCCCTGCCGCCTGCCCCGCGCCCACTCTCATCGCTCTCATCCTGTCTTGCAGGTCAACACTGAGGAAGCTGCAGCCAGACAGCATGTACGAGACCTGGGTGAGTGCGGAGCTTGGCCTGGATCTGCCCAGCTAGCCTAGGCATAGCCATCACCATGGGCCCCAGGACACCTCCCACTTCCCCCAGCACCATCCTGCTACTAGCAGCTGCCAAAACCAGAAGGGACCAGCTGTAGCGAAGGCAGGAGGCTGTGCCCAGTGTGGGAGGGAATCGGACCAAGCCGACCTGCTCTGCCTCCCACATCCCTGGGGCATGATTTAGAGCCAGACAGCGGAGCTCAGGACTGCCTGGTCCCTGACGTGCAGGGCCCTGCACTCAGGGCCTGGGCCATGAGCGGGTGCAGGCACGTGGCACGTTCACACAGGAGCTACTTACTCTGCAGTAAATTTACTCTGGAGTAAGGAACGGATGCGTGACAGACACGGGCAGCCTGCAGTAGGCACTATGACAGCCCCAGGCCATGGTGAGGAGCTGGCATGCACCAAAATGAATGACTTACACAGAGGGAACTTGGCAGCTGTAGAGGATGCAGACACACACCCCAGGGCAACTGTCTCAGTTGCTGCCCTTCTCCTTCACAGCTTCTTTTTCCTCTGGGGTAACTCCAAAATGCCCTAAAATCAGGCCATGGAGTGTCAGTGTCAGGAGCTTTTCCCTCTCACCTGTGCAGAAACCTCTGTGACAACCTAGGGGAGTCTCCCTGGGGTCTCCCATGGCACTGGGCCACATGTACCTCTTTCAAACACTCATCCTGGCTCCTATCAGCTGTAATCAGCTGGCATTACCTTGAAGGGTTTTACCAACCCAGAGCATGTGAAGGTGCCTCCCTGGAGCTGCTTTTTTATTTCAGTGAAAACACTTTCCCCGTTCGGGTTCCCTTGCTCTGCAAGGAAAAGGCCGTGTGTGAGTGCAGGGGAAGAAGGACATGACATTGAGTAAACACTGGCTGGCATGTGAAATGGGCTAGAAGTGAAGGTGCCCAGCGAGGGAGGGCATAAATGGGAGGTTGCATCTGCTTGCTTTTTTTAATGTCATCAGTAGGGGAAAGGGAATCTGTTTTCGTGCAGAATGCCCTCGCCGCCTTGTTTCACGTCCAGCTAAAATGTGGCACCAAACTTTGCACTTGGATAAATAGCATCCCACGTGCCCAGAGCCAGCATGGGACTGAAGCCAGCCCTGGGCCCCCCTTTAGTGCCCTGCCGGCAGCCCCTGCCGGTGGCATATGACCCTGTCTGATGTTCCCAACCTGAGGGCACCCACATAAAAACCCAAGCACCCAAAACTGAAAGCACAGGCCCCATGTTTGAGCCCAGGAATGCCCCAAGGGGCGTTTGACTTCTGACTGAAACTATCATCGCTTTCCCCTTTTTAAAATTGCAAAGGCAGGGATCATTGTTTCAGGATATTTCTCTCCGCTGCTGCTGGGTTTTTGAGCTACGAGATGGTAGCTGTAGGTTTTTTGCATGTAGGTTTCAGCATCTGGTAATGAGCACTGCTCTTAAAATATGATCGGTCTTGTTCCTTTCTGAGCTACGTGCTTCTCCGGGTGTGTGGGTGTCTTGTGTGTGCATCGCTGAGGACGGGTCTGGCGTTACAGGCACGTGTGTCTGCGTGATCTAGCCAGCATGCACGTTTGTGCACATGTAATTGTGGGGAGCCTCATACACTGTGTGTGTGCCTGCTTTGCACACGGCATGTGGATGTGGGGTTTGAGAACACGCAGGGTGTGCCTGCGTGACAGGTTTGCCCGTCCACAGCTGCATCCCTGGTGTATTGCTTCATTTCTCTTCCTTCCTGTGGAAGCTGTTTCCATATTCATGTGCATTTCTGCATGCCTTGCACACGTGTACATGCAGAGAGAGGCGTGCATACTCAGGGGTACACATGTGCTGGGCATGATCTGCCCTGGCAGAGCAGCTCTGTGAAGACACATCTCTGGACGTGTGTGTGTCAGGGTGTGTGAATAGATCTCCGGGGGCTGTGAACACACGTGTTTCTACAAGGGCTGTGTGGATCCATGTGCATGTTCTCATCCCGTGTAGAGGAGCGTGCATGAGAGTGCCCGGGAGGCTCACGCCTGCACATGGGTAGTGAACAGGTGCGTGAGCATTTCCTACCCCCCACCTCCACCTTTCCTCGCATGGGTCCTGTTGGTGCCACCCTGACCCCTGCCCACAGTGGGTGCAGGGCTGACCTGCCAACCACTCTGCTCTTCTCTCCCCAGGAAGACGACCTGGACGGGATCCACATCGTGGCCTTTGCAGAGGAGGATGACCCTGGTAAGAGCAACCAGGAGCTGCCTTGTTGTGGGGCTGGGAGCAATGCATCCTCCAGGGGCCAGGGGGCTGGGCCAACCCCAAGGCACAGGCATAGCTGGCTGGTGCAGGGGCAGAGAAGGGGGCTCAGGGGAGGGAGTGGCAGGGGCTGGTACCCCTGGGTGGCTCCAGCACCAGGATGGGCAGGCCCAGGTCACTGCTAGGTGGGCACAGCTCCTCCTGCCCACTGCTCCCTGCCTCTGAGCAGGGCACTCGCTACAGGGCCGGGTGCTTGGGATGGACCTGTAGTCACGTTGTGGGGGCAGAGGTGGCCTGAGCCACGTGCTTGCCCAGTGGTGGGGCAGGGGTCTGCAGGGTTGGGAAGGGGGTGCTCCCGGTGCCTCTGCTGGCCTCACCAGCCTGCTCCCCAATGCAGATGGCTATGAGTTCCTGGAGATCTTGAAGGAAGTGGCCAGGGACAACACAGACAACCCCGACCTCAGCATCATCTGGGTGGACCCTGAGGACTTTCCACTGGTGAGTGGGCCCCATGCCCCAAGCCAGGACCCTGGTGACCAGCCACAGGCTAAACCACCCCTTGGCTTTCCATGGGACCTGGGTGCCCTGTGCAAACCACCCCCCACAACTTCCTGCAGGCCTTGGAGGAAGTGCAGGGGCAGACAGTGGGCAGCCGGGGGTACGTGGGGCTAGACAGAGGCATGGTTGGGTGGGGGAGAGAGAAGAGAGCAGCTGGAGGAGCCTGTCCAGGTATAGATCCCACATACTCTGTGAGAAAGCCCAGTGCATTGCAGCAGGTGCAAGAAGCCCGTCAATGGAGGGAGGGCGGCTGATGCCTGTGGATAGAGCAGGGTCCCCAACCACACCCCACCCACCCCACGGGGGTATGGAGGTGCTTAGCTGGGGGTGCCTGTGAGCACCCAGCCTGCTCCCAAGCTCCCTTGGCTACCCTGGCAGGCAGCACAGGGCCTGCACGGGGGTCTCTGCTCCCTCAACTGCTGGTGCCGACTTGCTGAGCTGCATATCGGAGACCCTCCAGTGCTGTCCCTGGGGGCCCTGTGATCCTGATCACTGATGGGGCAGCACTAATGGGCTTTTGCTTTCCCTCCCCCAGCTCATCCCCTACTGGGAGAAGACCTTTGGGATTGACCTGTCTCAGCCCCAGATCGGCGTGGTCAACGTCACCGATGTGAGTGTCCCAGCCACTGCCCCTGCCCCACCTGTGGCCCTGTGTTGGCCTCCCTGGGGGTTCCTGCCACTCTCCTCTGCTGCCCGCTGGCAGGAGGTGTTGGGACAGCCCCTGGACACTGGGGGCGGGTACACGGCTGCCCTGGGCCCTGGGAGCAGACATGTTCTGTGCCCCGAAATAGCTCACGCCAGAGGGCAGCAGCTCCTCTCTTCAGGGGTAACTGTTCCAGCGCACCAGCTGTGCCCCAGCAGAAGTAAGGACCACAAATATCTGCTCCACGCCACTCAGACCCTGACCTTTGCCTCTGGATGGGCCATGTATCTGCTCCTGGTAGCGGGTGTGAGGCTGCCCTGGGCTTTACACACGTGCTGAAGCGCAGACTGGGAATATGCGTCTGACACACTTTGGTGCCAGGCGTGATGTGCGGCCAGCCAGAGCACCCTGTATCCAAACCGTCCTGCCACAGGCTCCCTGGCCTCTCCCAGCTGCCTCTGCCCCCTGTGCTGATCTCCGTGCCCCGGGCCTGGCGCTGGCTGCCCCTACCCCATGGACTGGCAAGGCCCCTGCCCTGCTTGGACCCATCCCAGGGTCAGTGGCTGTGCAGGCCAGGCAGCTGATTCCCAGCCACACCCCACATGGGACCAGGGGAGCTCTGTCCCTGGGCTAGCGATGGGACTGGCTTGTTCCACAGCTAAGACCTGCGCTCTCATGACCTTCTGGGAATAGCCATGCCAGATCCACCAGCCCCCCGTGCCCTCCCCACCTTACCCCTGCACCCCTCCCCTCACAGGCTGACAGCATCTGGATGGAGATGGACGACGAGGACGACCTGCCCTCTGTAGACGAGCTGGAGGACTGGATCGAGGATGTGCTGGAAGGCGAGATCAACACAGAGGACGACGATGATGACGATGATGACGATGACGATGATGACGATGACTAGATGTCATCGCCTCCCTGTTGGGTCTCGCCCGGGGCCACACTCTGCCTGGGCCCACCCAGGGCACCCACGGGGTCTCGGGGGTGGGGTGACAGCAGTGTGTGGCCACGGCCACGTGGCCAGACTCTAGCCGTGGCACATTTTTGTATGGATCCTATTTAAGCCGCCGGCCCCCCGGGAACCACATGCTGCCTCTGACAGGTGCTGGCTTCTTTGGGGGGAGGAACCCCCCAACGCAGCCTGTGCCCCATCCCCTCCCCTTCCCAAGGCACTCACAAGGCACGAAACAGGGCTTAGCTGAGCTTTATCTTGGCCTTGCTGCCCTGACACCCCCTCCTCGAACAGCTGGGGGGAGTCAGGCCACGGCACAGGCCTGACCCCACCAACCCTCAATCTAGAGGGAAATCTCCATCCTGTCTCAGCTCTATAGGGCTCATGGCACTTGAGTGAGTGGCTCCTGTTGCTACCAGCTGAGGCAACAGTGTCCCATGCACTCAGAGCCAGCTCATGCCAACATGGGACAGAAACCAGCCCTGAGCCCCACTTCGTGCCCTGCTGGCAGCACGTGATCTTGTCTTCAGGCTCCCCCTGCGACGGGAGCCCTGCAGCCTGCGGGAAGCAGAGAGGGGCCCTGCTGCGGGCAGACCCCGGCTAGAGCCTGCCCTCTTTCCCCCCCACCCTGCCCCGGGGAGCAACCAATGTGCAATTTGTATATTTATAACCAACTTTGTACAGAGCAACATTGCAACCAGCAAGGCAATAAAACCTGGCAGTACGGCGCCCAGCTGGTGAGAGCTGTGTCGGGCTAGACCCATGGGAGGGGAACATGGGGTGGGTTTCTGCGTCTCATTGGAGCTCCTGTGGACTCCAACGCGACCGGGTTTTGGGGCCCTGGGACTCTTCCCTTCTCCTTGGTCCTGGTTTGCAGCTGAACTGAATGGACCGTGCTTGTTGGGCTTTGTTTTGGGGGGTTCACACCATCTCAGTGCTTTCTGATACAGGGCGTCCCCGGCCCCATCCCTGGACCTGCTCATGGAGGAGCTGTGAAGACAAGGCCTGCTGGGATATCTGCTGCATTTGGGGGCTAGCGCACAGGCTGCTATGGGGAGGTGGTGGGGCAGAGGAGCTGCAGCCCACAGTGCCAAGGGTGGGGGAGCAGGGGCAGTTCTCTGCGTGCATGGAGGGGCAGTTCCAGCCTTGGCTGCCAGCCGGGGGGCAGCTGCAGAAACCCTGGGGCATGTGCTGTAGCTGGGAGGATGTTGGGGGATCACGATGGACCCTTTGCACTGGGGCACTGAAGCCTGGCGGGGTCCCAGTCTGCAGGGCCCTTTCCCTGGGCTGCAGGATGGCAGGTCCCTGGGGGATGCTGCGGGCTCTGTGCAGGGCATTGCTCACCCTAGTGCCCCATGACAGGGCACTCAGTTGCACAGGGCAGACATGGGAGGGCCAGGGGTAGGGGAGCCCAGCTCCTGCAGCTTAGCAGTAGGGGCTGCCCCGGGGGCCATGAAGCAGGTGCCACGGTGCTGGACCCGCTACTCCTGGATGCCCCCTGATTTCATGGGGATGGAGGAAGAAGCCTGGTTCCCTGGCCTTGCCCAATCCTGGGTAATTTTTTTCCACTACAGTAAAATCCCCCAGAGGTTTCAACTGGAAATGAGATTCTCTTTTCACTTCCTGCCCAAGAGAAACAGAAAGAGACCTCAGTGCCCCAATCACAAACCAGTGTAAGGGGAGCTAGCAGGCCAGCCTGGTCCCTCCTTCCCCTGGACAGAGCACCTGGGAGCCCCCCCCAGTAGCCCCAACCCACTGCCACAGCGGGGGTGGGGAGGCTGGGGCTGTGTATCGCAAGCGGTTGGAGCTGCCAGCCCCGAGCAAGGAAATGGTGGCGGCCATCCAAACAGCTGCGGCTCTGGGTTCACATCGGCCAGCTGCAGCCGCACACATGGGAACGGATCTGGCCTCCCTGGGGCAGAGGCCGGCAGGCCTGGGTGCTCCCCTCCCTCCACATGAGGCCCAGCACCCTGCCCAACGTGGACCTGGCTGCCAGGCTGAGGGCGCCTGCCAGCACCAGATCTCTGGCCCCGGGGAAGTGAAAGCCCCGTCCTTGGCCTGCTTCCTCCTTTCAGTCTCGTTTTGCGTGGCACAAAAGGCGAGGGAGCTGTGGGGGCAGGACTGCGGCAACAGTGGGGGGCTCGGGGGCAAGGCCGCTGGGTCCAGGCCCCCATCTTCAAGGCTGCTTACGCACCGCAGCCGCCGGCCTCTCTGGAGCTGACTCTGCAATACTGGGCGGCGGGCATGTGCCAGCCTGCAAACCACGCAGTCCTGCCACCCATTGCTGCAGGGGAGCGAGGACAAGGCAGGGGGGCTGCACTAGGGCAGCAGTGAAGCTGAAGGGAACAGTGTGGCTTGGAGCAGCCCCCCTGGGACCCGGGCTGTCGTGGGGGGCTCTGCTGCATGTGCCCCGCGGGGCAGGTGGCTCTGGCCTGCCCAGCGCGGGGGGCTGGTGTGACCAAGTCAGACACCTTGGCCTGGTTTGGTTTGCAGGAAAGGAGCTGAGGTGAAGGAGCAGGGGCTGAGCCTGATCCCACGGAGCTGAGCCCTGCCCCTCTTGCCTGGAGCCCTTGGGCACGGGCTGGCTGGTCAGGCCCCGCCTGGTAGGGTTGGAGATGCCAGGGGCAAGGGCAGCTCCCCGCCTCCACCCAGCCAGGAAACACATGTGCACATGCACACTCCCCCATATACATTCTCATGCATACATGCACAAATGCCCATGCACACACATGTGTACATGCATACACATATGCACACCCCAATGGCCTGCCCATACCCACACGTATGTGTACATACATGCAGGCACAAATGCACATGTGCATGCCCACACGCACATACTTGCACACACACACATGCCCACACACATATGTATATACACGCAGGCACAAATGCACCCCCACACACTCACATGCTTGCACACACACACACATATATGTACACACATTCATGCAGGCACACATGCACACGCCCACACTTGCAGACACGCACATGCCCACACATATATGTACAATCATGTAGGCATAAATGCACACACACACGCAGGCCCACACGCACATACTTGCACATGCACACATTCATGGATGTTCATGCATGCACGCGCCCACGAATGCCCACACACGCTCGCACACGGATGCATGTGTCCGCACAATCACACACACGCATGTGCCCAGACACACACACACACACGCAGGCACGCACACTGACACGCGCACACACGGGCGGCCCCGCGCGGCCGGAGCACAAAGGCGCCCGGTGACGTCACCGCCCCGCCCGCCCCGCGCAGGAGGAGCCGCCGCCCCGCGCAGACCGCGATCAGCCCCGCAGCCGCCGAGCGGTGAGTGCCGGCCGGGCCGGGCCGGGCCGGGCCGCGGGGGAGGCGCCGCGCGCGGGAGCCGGGGTGCCCGGGATCGGGGCGTGCGGGACCCGGGTGCGGCCGGGCGGGCGGGAGGTGCCCGATGCCGCGTGCGGGAGCAGCCGGGGTGCGGGGCGGCTCAGGGCAGCCCCCGCCCCGCCCCGTCCCGCGCCTGCCCGGGAGTGCAGTGGTGCGGGCTGCTGCCCGCTGCCTTGCCCTGCCTGCCCCGCTGTCCCGCGCCCGCGCCCGCGCCTGGCAGCGGGATGCTCCCGGGCACCGGGGCAGGGGCAGGCCCGCAGCCCCTCGCCCCCCGCGCCAGCACGGAGCCGGGGCCCGGGGTCCGGCCTGCCCCTGCCCTCGCGCTGGGCGGCACTGGACTGGTCGCCTGATCTCTGCCCACGGGCTGTCAAGCCGGGCGTGGCCGGGCGAGGCAGTGGTGCCTAGGAGTTGGGGGCTGGGGCTGCCTGGCAGGGGTTAGAGCCCCCCCGGACTCCTGGTTTCCGTGCCCGGTTCGTGCGTGGCTTTCTCTGCACGCGTGGGTCGGGGCTCGGTCTCCCTGTCCGGTGCCCGGGCGGCGGCCGAGGGAGGGGCAGTGGGCAGAGGGCGCGTGCGGGGGGCACCGGGCTGGTGCCCGCGGCGCGCTCCGTCACATGGCGGCTCTGTGCAGGGCGCTGGTGCCTTGAGGTGGCCAAACCCGGGTCCAGGGGCGGGGGGATCCAGGGCCGTGGGAAGAGCTCGCTGGAGGGCGTGGGGCCAGTCGGGTGGGAGCTGGCTCCAGACTTGATGTCATCTCTTGGGACCTCTCCCGGCCCCGCAGGGCAGTGCTGGAGGACGTCCTTCAGCTTGTCCAGAGCCCTTGGCCCCGTGCCGTGATGTCCTGGGGCAGCTTCCGTGTGCCTTGGCTGGCCCCCTCTGGGACTTGAGGGTCTTCCGATGGGGTCTTCATCCGGGCACCTGGCTGCGGGCTGCTCTGTCCCCGTGCTGTGAAGAGTTCCCTGTTTGCCCTCCGTGGACCCCACGTGTCAGGGGCCGGGTGGTTGGGATTGGGGCTGCTCCTCCCTTTGTTTCGGGAACCGGCCTCTCAAAGAAATCTTGGCTTGGGCCCCTTCCTCATGCCCCCATGCCCAATTGATGCCAGGGCTGGACGTGTGGCTGGGAGGCCTGGCTTCCTCGCCCTGAGGTCTGGCTCCAGCGCCGTGCCCTGGAGCCCGCTCCATTCACGGCGGGAGCAGCAGGCTGACTCCAGCAGTGGGGCGGGGGCACCTGCCATGGGCATCTGGTGGGGCCTGCCCTGGGGGGCTCTGGGCTCAGGGCAAGGCCTCGTGATGCCGTCGGGGCAGAAGGGGGCTGGGAGTGGAGCTGCCCATCCTGTAATCTGCGCGCGGCTAAACAATCACAGTTAAACAATCACGGCGGAAATTGCCAGCTGTGCTCATTGCCGCTCCTTCACACGCCGCTGTGGCACTGGTCCCCTCCTCCCACGGGGCTGCTGTGTCAGCTCCCCTTGCCAGCTTCCCTAGCCGGCACCGGGTCTGCAAGTGGGCACACGTGTGTGCCCAAGCAGCCCCCCCCCCCCCCCAATTGCCCTGCTAAGCCAGCTCTATGCTGTGGCAGCCTGTGGCCCTGCACGGCTATGGTTGGGGCACTTGTGGTGCCGGGCGCTGCATGGAGAAAGCAGAGGCTATCACGGCCAGGCAGATGAGGCAGGCAGAGGCCGGGAGGGGGAAACTGAGGCATGGGGTGACCACGTCCCCTTGTAGGCTAGTGGCAGAGCCAGGGGGAGCAGGCAGGCAGGGGTCCATTCTGGTGCTGGTGAGGATGCAGTGGGGGGGATTTGGGGGGCCTTTCCCATCCTAAACAGAGCCTGCGCACAGGACCGGATCCCTGGAGCCCGCCACGTTCCCAGCCTGCACACTCACGCGCTCGCAGTCATTTCACAGTCGCCACTTGTGTGAAACTCGGTGCACACTTCCCCCTGAGCTCAACATGGCCCACAATTGTGATGCACACCCCAGCACCCTGCCACGCACAAGGCACGCTCCATATCTGCATGCAGTGTACACTCACCATCCGTGCAGATGCATGTGCATGTGCACACTTTCACGTGTGTGTGCCCACGCTTGAATGAACATGTACAGATGTTCCTATGTGAACATGCCTAGTCCCTCTACCACAGGTGTCTGGCAGCGATGCTCTGTGGAAGGGTTGCGGTCAGACAGGCACCATGGGGCATCCTTTGGCCCCACGGTAGGTGCCCCATGGTACCCATCTTACCCCGCTTCCCCAGGGAGATGAGGCCTCCCCCGTGCTCAGCCCCGCTGCCCCTAGCCTGGGCCGTACCTGCCCCTGCGAGAAGCTTCCTAGCACTGGAGGAGGCAGCCTCTGTCTCTGCCTTTTTCCTGCAGTCCTTCATCCAGCCAATCCTCGCTGCAGCCCTGGAGCCATGGCTTGGGACCGCGTCGCCCCCGCAGAGACGGCGCGCTGTGATCCTGCCACCCCCAGTCTCTAATTATCTCTCCCAGATGCAGTGCCCAGGTGCCCACACCAGCCACATCCAGTCCCGGTGAGGCCTCTAATTACAGCCATATTCGCCCCAGCCCCAGGCAGGGCAGGGAGTGGCATTGAAACTGCTGCGAGTGGCATTGGGTCACAGGAGAGAAACTAAGGCACGGGGAGAAAGTGATTGTGCAAGTGAGCTGGGAACAGAGCCCAGGAGTCCTGCCTGGCTCCCCACTTCCAGAGCTGGGAGCAGGGAATCCAGGAGTCCTGGCTCCTGGTCCCTCTTGCCCTACAACGGTGTCCTCTTGTTCTGGAGTTGGGAAAAGAACCCAAGAGTCCTTACCTTCCCCACCCGCCCTTCTACTCTAACCGCTAGGCATCCCTCCTCTCTGAGCTGGGAATTGAACCTAGCAGTCCTGAGTCCACACCCTTTCTGCTCCAGCCATTAGACCCTACTCCCTCCCCCTCCATGCACAGACCAAGCTGGGACACAGGTGACCCCCCCGGGTTGGGGCGCATATCTCTGTCAGGGATGATGTGAACCCTTCCCCCCCTTATGCCCCAGCCTTGTCCCTGAGCTGTGGGGGGTCCCCAGGGCCTTTGCCTTGGACCCCCCAGCTCAAGTGGGGTGAGGTGTGGATATGCTTCAGTCTCGGTGAGGGGAGTAGGCGTGAGTGGTTAGAGTGGGTGGGATGGGAGGCACGTCATGTCTGGTGGCTTGAGCTGGCAGCCTGGGGGCGAGCTGCACCGTGACTCAGTTTCCCCGCCTGTCCCACGTGCGTAACGATGCCCCCAGACTTGGGTCTGGGTCTGGCTGACTGTGGGGGTGGCAAGGAAAATGTCTGAGGGACATAACCGGTGGGCAGCTGCACCCCGCTGCCTCTCCTGTAGGGACTCGGAGCCACTCCTCTGTGTGTCATAGGCCCTGTAGTGCCAAAAGCCGATAGTGGCTCCCTGTGATGGGGGCAAGGGTGGTGCTTGCGCTGTGTCCCTCTCCCCCAGCACCATGTGGGCTCCGTCATCCTCCCCAGACACGGGGGCCGACCTGGGAGCCCTCCGGTCCCCGGCACCAGTTGCAGCTCCAGGCCAGGGCTACGTGTCCCCCTTCCCCCAGCCTGTGCCCAGGTGTTGGTGCCGTGGCCGCCAGCCGCTGCGCATTGTCCCAGGCTGTGGGTGCGAGAGGGAGGCACAAAAGGCCCATTGTCCGGGCCTGCCCGATGCCCCCCTCCGCTCTCGCCTTTTGTTTGTGTCCCTGAGCCGGGCAGTGGCGCGGCCGGACGTTCCAGTCCGTTCCCGGGGTGGGCGGGGGGGCCGGGCCCCAGGACCCACGAGTCGGATCACGCGTGGTGCGTGTGCCGGGCAGCTGCAGGGGGCCTGGGGCTGAGAAGGGGGCGCTGAGGCCGGGAGTGAAGGAGGGAGAGTGGGAAGGGGGGAGGGAGCCAGCCCCTCGGCCATGTCTGCCTCAATATTGTTTCCATCTGTCTGGAGGAAATCTGAACCTGCCAAGCGGCTCCGGCAGGCCTGCCAAGCCCCCCCTCCCTGGCCAGAAGGGGCCAAGCCCCGCCGACGCACTCAGCACCAGCATCGCTCAGTGAAGGAGACACGGGGGCCCGAATTCCTGGCTTCGCCATGGGCGTGAGGCATCTCCCCAGGATAGAGCTGCCTATGGGGCAGAGGGGAAGGGAGTGGGACTGGGGGCAGCGAGGCTGCCTGGGGCAGCATCAGGGGTTTCCTGGCCTTAGGAGAGCTGCAGCCCAGCTCTGAAGCCTTGAGCCTGGGGCACCAACGGGGACCGCAGCCTCTGGAGACCCCGGTGCGACTCGGAGGGCGGCTGCGAGGCTCGGGCGCTGCACAGACCTGCCAGGCCAGCCACAGCCCCGCCAGCCCTTTGATGCCAGGGGGAGCAGGTGTCAGCCCCCCGGGCAGGTGGGGATGGGACGATGCAGAACAGAGACGCTGCGACTGCAGCCCGGGGTATTGCTGCCCTCCACGGAGCATCCTCCCCGTGGGGCCGTGCGAGCCGTCCCGGCACGGGGCTGGCATCTGGGGCCTGGCTGGCCTGTCCTGAGCTCCGGTGGCTCTCTGCTTTCTGGAGCCATCCAAGAGGACATGGCGTAGGTGGAGCAGCCCCAAGGCTGCTGTAGCTGGTCCTCGGGCAGGGCAGGCCTTTGTGTTCCTGCAGCCAGCGAGTCGGGGGCTGTTTGGTGCCAGGGTCGGGAGGAGGGGTGGGTGGGAATTGGCCCATGCTTGGGGGAGAAGCAGGGGCCCAGAGAGGCGAAGGGGCTTTCCTGAGGCTACGTCAGTCTCAGCTGTGCGCTCTGCCTGGGCCAAGCCGTGGCCCCACTTCCCCTCCGCCTCCGATGCGCTGAACTCCGGGCTTTCGCTTCCTCCTCGCCCCCTCTGTGCCCAGGCTGGCATTTCCCACAAGCCTCTGCCAGCATTAAAGAGGCCGTCCGGAGCAATGGTTAGAGGACTCTGGGGTTCTCTTGCCAGCTCTGCCCCGTCTGCCTGCATGACCTTGGCGGAGGTGCTGCACCTCCTAATTATTGCAGAAAACGGGGTGGAAAATGGTGTGTGACAGTGCTGGGCTGCACCTGGTGCTCACAGGGGGTCAGGCTGGGCTGGGGGCTGCAGGCTGGCATGGAGCCTGGGGGCGGGGGATGCTCTGTGCCAGGTTGCGAGGAGGCCCCTGTGGGGGCATTCCCAGTTGCCCCATCTCCTCCCCAGTGCCCACAGCACTGCTGGCACCGGCCACACCACACTGTCATGGTGTCAAGGGGGTGTGGGGATAGGAAGGCCCTGTTCCTGTGCCTGTGTGAGACCTGGGCCTGCCCAGTCTGGTGCACCTGGGGTGGCACAGGCAGGCCTGGCACTGCGTCTGACCATAGGACTCGGCGCCGAGCCCGGGCTGTCACGGGAATGGACGAGGCAGAGACATCCACGCCCTGGAGGCTGATGAAGGCCCCTGTGTTCACAGACATGAACGGAGCCATCCCTGGTGCTGGCTTCTGCCCTGGCCCCTGCGGCGTGCTCGGCTTGGGACCAACTGAGTGCCCGGCTCCGAGATGGCCCCCAAACTGGTGTGGGGGCAGCTGGGCTCTGACCGGAGCAGCCCTGGCTGCGTGGATGACCTGCTCCCCCCTCGCACACCTGCGGCCGGCAGGGGAGCGGACAAAGCCCGGAAGGCGTGTGGGGGGCAGGAAGGAAAGGAGCGAGCGGCGGGCGCTGCCCGTGACTCTTCCTCTGCCCAGCTGCGCTTCCTGCATCCCGGTTCACATCTCTTTCCCCCCGCCTCTGGGTCTCACTCCTCCCTCCACTGCTTGCTGCTGGATTTAGGGCAGTGCCTCCATGGGAGGGGGGAGACCCAAGAGCCAGGGGATTAGTGCAGCTGCTGCCCGCTAAGCTGATTGGCATTGGGGATTGGCACTGGGGCTGTGGGAGGGGGGCGAGGTCCATTCGTCCCAGAGATGGCTCCATCTGGCCTGGGCAGGGCCGAGCCTGGAGCATTGTGCCCCTGTGTCTCGGTGGGCAGCTCGGGGGCCTGGCTGAGGGCTCTGCCCCCCCACACAGTGGTGCCGGGTTGGTCCCGGGAAGGTTCCCATAGTTTCATACCTGCCTCAGGTGCAGCCTTCCCTCAAAGTCCAGCCCAGTCGGACTGACTGTCCCACTCCACCCCACCCAGCCTGGAGGCCTTTGCTGAGAGCAGGGGTGCGGGCAGAACCCAGGTGTGCGGGCACCTGTGCCTTAGCACACTCCAGCTGTGAAAGGCACCCTGGCCGAGCCATGCTGGAGCCCAGCCAGCCTGCCTCGCACACTCATCGTCTTCCACTGCAGCCCTCCGGGGGTTAAACACCCCCCCACCCAGGCTGCTGGTTGGAAGTGGAGGTCGCAAGTCAAAGGTCGCTTGTCTGCCAACACCAGGTCACTCATTAATGTGCTGACAGGTCATTAACCCTGGACTCCCAGGTCCCTTCCCTGGGCCAGGCTGGTGCAAGGCAGAGGATGAGGGTCAGGGTGATGGCAGTGCTTTGAGGCTCTGCCTAGCCCTTGGTGCTAGGTGCTGCACATGCCTGTGGACCGGGACTCACAGCTGCCCCCAGCGATGACCTTGGTCCCTGGGCTGCACTGTTTGCAAGCACAGGCTGGGTGGGCACTTGTGGTCCCTTGGTCTCACAGTGCCCCTGAGCTGCACAGGGATGTGTCTGAGCCAGGAGACAACCCTGGACAGAATAGACCTGACAGGTGCTGGATTTGGCCCCTGTGCCCTATAGAGGGGTCCAGGCAGGGACATCCTGCAACCAGAGAATTCAGGAAGCTACAGAGGAACACGGCAGGCCTCAAAGAGGGGGACAGTCAGGTAGCACCACTGCATAGGGGAGTAGGATTAAGTACCCCCCCACCCCACCCCATTGCTGCCTCCTGTGGGAGCACTGGGACTCACATGCTCTGCCCCCTCCTCTCCCAGCTCCCCCACACCGCATGTATGAGAGCAGGGAGCCTGCCTCAGGCATTGCCAGCATGGCCAGGGCACGGGCTCCCAGCTCTGCTTCCATCCAGGAGCCAGCGCGCTTGCATCCCAGTGCCTTGGGAGGGTTCGGGGGCTGCCGCGTCTACCTGCTCTGCCCATGCCTGCTGCAGCAGGCCCTGTGACCCGCATCGGGGACGTGCCAGGTGCTCCCTGCAACCTCAGCTGTACGAGTTTGTGCCTCTCTGGTGTGGCATGCACGGTTCACGTGTGCATGCATGTGTGCACATGTGCTTTACTGGGGGTATATCCCAGGCTTCCGGGCTTTGCTGGTTGCCACGTGGGGCTGGGAAAGAATTTTTTCCCTTTCCTGTTGCTACCTGTGTCAGGGTTTTTTTTTTACAGCTCCCTCATCGGGTGTTGGCTGCAGCCCAGACTGGGGATGGGGACTGGGCTGTGCCAGTGCACCTGCTGGGATTTAAAGGCAAAGGCTCCTGGCTAGAGGGTCTTGCTGGATGCTGCATTGGGGTCAGGGAGGAATTTCCCCAGATATTCATATTAGGGTCAGATTGGTATGGACTGAGGCTGGTGGGGGCCTTCCTTTGTCGTGGGGCACAGGCTCAGCCTGGATTCTCTGGAAAGTATTTTAATACCCAGGACGTTGGCCATGGCCCCCTGCTTTCCCTAGGGCAGGTCCAGGTGTGATGTCAGAAGTGACCGTAGCTTTGCTAAGAGGTTGGACAATGCACGCATCTGGGCTGGTTGGGCAGGGCTGATCCTTGGGCCAGGGGTTGGACTGGACAGGACCTCCAGAGCTTCCTTCCAGCCCTGCTCTTCTGCGTGTGCACGTGTGTCTGTGCAGGTGCATACGCACACAGGCCCGTGCTCCCTGTGGCCCCCTCCCCCTCCTCTTTCCTGGCAACAGGAGAAGGCATGGATCCGAGCTCTTCTGCAAAATGGGGCAGTAAGGGTTAAGGGCTGCGCGCTCAGCTGTTGCCATGGCGATTTCTTTGCGCCTAGAAACCCAAGCACTGATGCCTCCGTCCCCTCGGGCCCCCCAGTCCTGGGCTCAGCCCATTTCACATTGCATCTGGGGCGGGAACGCTGATGCGCTCTGTCACTGCAGCCGGGTGCCCGGGGCTCCGCGGGGCTGGGGCAGGCTGGTTCCCGCCGCCCCGCATGGCTCTGGGTCCATCCTGCCACCACCCCCAAGGCTCCCCGTGGGCTTTGCTGCTTTCTGGGGTCCCTGGGCCAGCTCCGTCCCCAGGATCTCACTGCTCTTCTCGGCAGAGAGCAGGGAACTGAGTCACCGGGAGAAAGTGACTGGTCTGAGATCACACCCCGGGAGCCGTCCAGGCTGCCCCTGCACTTAGCACCAGCGCTGCGCTCTTCCAGCCAGAGGTGGGGGTCCTGGCTCTGCACAGGCCCACTTATGGCCACGAGCCAGGGCCAGGCCTGAATGGGGAGCGTCTGTCTTTCCTTCCCACCAGCCCATCTTTCGCCTGCCGGGTGCTGGGAAAGTGCTGATGGCTGGAGGAGGACAACGGGCATCTCCAGGCAGCCCCCAGCTGGAGCCCGAGCTGTCACTTTGTGAATGGGGCTCCTGATCACACCCCTTCATGCATATTCACAAGGCACTTTGCATGCAAAGCATGAATGGAGACGACTGGGGCCCATCTGTTGTTCTCATCCCACCAGGGTCCCTCCTTGGGGCCAAATGGCGCTGCCCTGAACCTCTGCCCCCAGCCTGGGTGCTGCCCTCCTCCTCCTTCCCTGTACTCGGTGTGGAGGGCACCTCCTTGCGGTGCAAGCTGCAACCCCAGGTCCATCTGTGCCCAGGTCGGTCTGTCTGTGCCCAGCAGCTTGGGTGACGCTCTCCCTGGATGCTGCGGCTCCCCACTGGGCCTCGCCCTACCTCTGGAGCCCTGTTCCTCAACAGCCAGGAGCAAGTGCCATGCAGCCATCCTAGCGGGGCTTGGAAAGCAGCCCCCTGACCCTGGGGAGGGCAGAGGGGGGACAATACTCTGCTTCGCTAAACTCCTAGCAGGAAGTCAGACAGCAGCGGGGCGGAGAAGCTGAGAGGCAGCGGGAAGCCAATTGTTTCATTCTAAGAGAGCTCCTTGTTCAGGGTTGGAAGAAAGCTGCTCCGTCCTATTGGCCTCTGGCACCGGCACCTCCTTGCATTCTCTGGCCCCAAAGCAATTCTGACTTAGCTGCTGGGGGCAGCAGCCGTGTCTTATGTCTGCACACCTGTACACAGAGCCAAGCACAACCGTGCACACCCGTGCATGGAGCCGACCGGGGGCCCCGGTCTTCACTGAGGTGCTTCTGGGATGCAGGGAGCGCATGGAGAGATCAGTGTTCGATCAGGCTGTGACCCACGCCGCGTATCTGGCAACACGTCCCCGCACGTGCACACTCCAGCCTGCTGCGGGTGTTGGTGAGGGGAACTGTTGTTTTCCCAATTTTTCCACCTTTTTTTCTTTTTCCCTGGTGGGGTTTCAAAAGCATAAGGATGCACGGGGCTGAGAGTTTATCCCAGGATGGTCCGAGCCATGATTCTGTATTGCATGCATCCCCTTGCCCTGAATGAATAGACCCAATCCGCTGCGTTAGTCACCAGCCTGATGAGTAGCTGTGATAGAACGTGTCCCTCCAGCCAGGGGAGGGAGCGCCTGGTAGCAATTAGCTCTCCACGGGTTTGTTGGTGCGTATCCCGGCTGTTTATCGCCAGCCTTGCTGACCCGTCTTCCCTGAGGGAATAGGAGTCTTAATTCACTAATGTGTCTTCTGAGCTTTGGGACTCTTCAAGGGAGCCAGGGACTCGGTGGAGGAGGGGTGCAGCCTTGGCAGATGTGGAGACTGAAGCATGGAGCGGGGATGTGGGCATGTGAGCCAGGCGGGCACAGGGTTTCTGGTTCTAACCCTGCGGAACCGGGCAGAGTTGCTCGGGTTCAGCCAAAATGCATCGCTGGACCCAGATGGAGAGATCTGGTTCATGACCCGCAGATGTCAAGTTGGGTTCTCATTGGCTGGAATCCGCTCATGTCTTTTAGATGACATCACGCCTGGCTTTTCCCAGAGGTTTCTCCCCCTCCGTCCTCCCTTTCCTTTCCCCTCCTGCTTTTTCCTGGTCACAGCTGCTCCAGCTCCACCCAGATCCATAGATCACCCCCACCAGCTTGATGATGCGTTTCCTATAAGGCTTTGGCCCAGCAGAAGACAGGGGTCCCAGCTGCCCCCCGAGCACTAGGGGCACAGCTCTGCTTTGGAGCTGGCAGGAGAACCGAGGTGTCCTGACCCTGGCCTGGGGTTTTATAGGCTAAGGCTGGAGGAGCCTCTCAGCGAGGGCACGGAGACAACAGTCTGCAACTGGCTCATCCTGGTTCTGGGTTTCTCTCACCTGCCCCAAAGTGGGTGGGGGAGGGGACAAGAAGCAGGGACCCTCATGCTTTGGTGTGACCCCCCCGTGCTGCGGCTTACCCAGGTAGAATGCTTCATAGAAGAATTATAGGTAATGTGTGGTAATGTGGCTGGTCTGGCTAACAGGATCTAGAGCGCTGCGGGGACGCGGCTGGGCTAACAGGATGTAGAGCGCTGCGGGGACGCGGCTGGGCTAACAGGATGTAGAGCGCTGCGGGGACGCGGCTGGGCTAACA
>JAGPOW010003420.1:293502-311257 GCA_030014935.1 Caiman crocodilus | reverse complement strand
ACTTGGCTGACTGCTCCTCCCAGCAGATGTCCGGATAATTGAAATCACCCATGACAATGACATCCTTTGTCCTAACCGCCTCCTTAAGCTGGCCAGCGAGTTGGAGGTCCAGCTCCTCTTTCTGGTTGGGTGGTCTGTAGCAGACACCCACCATTAAGTCCCTTTCCCCTCGTCCTCCTTGCAGCCTGACCCAAATTGCTTCCATCTGGTCCTCAGTCGCCCCCAAGTTGATGCTGGATGCAGAGAAACGCTCTTTGACATAGAGTGCAACCCCTCCGCCTCTTTTCCCCATCCTGTCCTTTCTGAAAAGGGCATAGCCGTCGATGCCTATGGCCCAGTAATGGGTCGGGTCCCACCAGGTTTCCGTGACCCCAACCAAATCTGGGTCTTCCACAGCCACCAGGAGAGCCAGCTCCTCCTGCTTACTGCTTACCTCCTCACTGCCAATTCTTTCTGTAGTCTAATATGCACATTGGACTCTTGTAATGCAAAGGGGTAAGGATAAATCTCTCATTTTCCTCTTTTTAGGGCAGCTGAGGCAGGGATGGGGAAGAAGTTAATCCTACGGTGACTTGGCAGTATTTGGCAGCACAGGGCACTGCTGTCACTCTGCCCTGGACACCAGTGAAATGCTCTGGCTGTTAAGACCTCACACAACAGCTTTGCTGTTCACTTACTCCCTCCATATTCTTACTGTAGCAGCTTTGGATAGCAGCAGGCACAGCAGTTATCAAAACAGGGTAAACTTTTGTTCTCAGCTCTCTACTTAATCCCCTTTGGAGGAAGGGTTTCAGCTGTTGGCCAGGATCATGCAGGTAAATCTCAATAGAGTCTCTTCTAATCACCCATTTTTCCAGACTCAGAACTCTCCCCTAATAATTTTCGGTACATTTGGCATGTACAGATTTAAAGGTAGATTATTTTAATGTTAATTTTTGGAAGTCTGAGTATTAGTAAATCCCTGAAGCAACAGAGTGATGGAAGAGAGAGAGAGTGCACAGAAACCCTTATCTGATGTTTCAGATAGTGCCACAGCCAGGCAATGAATGGGCAGGGGGTGAGGCTTGGTGTGGATACCCTCATCAGGAAGAGCTAGCGCAGTATGCTTTTGTGTACTGCACAAGTATGGGGTGTGAACAGAGCTAGGCCCTGACTCTGGATCTGTGTGAGCGGGACTGTGCAAAGAACCAAGTGTACAAAGAAGCTCTGCTTGGATGTCTGAGTCCTTGTCACTGAAGATCTGAGCTACAGGATCAGGGCCCTCTTCAGTAAAAGCATATTGGTTGCATCAAAGCATTTACCACTTGTGCTGGTAAAGCCTGCGTGAGCTCCTGAAGCAGAACTCATGTAGAACAGGGGTTTCCAGACTTCATCACATGAGAGCGTCTTAGGATCATTTCCCATGCCTCTGGCAAACAACTCCCTGAGGTGACAGAAGCAACTGCTTATACTGGTTACTTGTAATGTATATCATTGTAGAATGCAGAAATGCCTGTAAGGAAGCAGGCTCCTTTTGGATCAGGAGCTGTACAAATTATAACTGGAAAGAAAGCCCTTGATCCAAAGAGCCAGATGGATGCAGACAGAGAGGGAAGCACAGACCCAGAAAGCAGTGATACAGTCCTGGTCTGCCAGACAAGCAGAGATCTCAGCATGTGAGCAGCCTAGCCTTGTCAAAGATTCTGTAGGCAAAGAACGGAGGGATTTGAAGCAGAGCAATGAAGTAGCTTTGGAGATTTTAAATGGGAGCTCTTCCTTTCTGCTTTTAAGTCCACCTTTTAACTTTCTCTTTCTAACTCCACCCTTCCCAATTTCAAAACCACTGCCTTAGGACATTAAGTGTAATCAGTGTCCATTTAGCATTACATCCTAATAGTTACCATTACAACAACTCAGGGAATGCAGATGTTTAGGTTCTGACAGGTCCAGGTGAATATGCTGCTGGGACCCAGGCATTTGCACCTCCTGACCTTTTGTGGTGCAGTCTCAACACCAAGAGCCTTTCTGCCATAATGAGTATTGCTATCTGTATTGCAACATATCCTGTAAGTACAGACTGTGCTACAAGGCAGAGCGAATTTCACTTGGAGCCGTAACCTTGGCTGGTGTTTCTTTATAATTGCACCTGTACTGGTTTAGTGTTGCATCGATGTACCTGTTCTGTAGGTTAATTGCACTTGAAACCAGACTCACAGCAAAAACTCATCATAGACCCTTTTTAGGAGCCCCCTGCCCCAATATCCTTCTACTTCAGAGTGCTCAGCTACAATATTTACCACCTGCATCTGTAGTAACAGGCAGAGAGCACTTTCTCACATGTTTAGGAAACAAATACCAAGTCTTAAGCATCACATGAAAAAGGGTTGGACTGTTGTTATAGCTATGATGGTCCAGGAAAGACATGAAGAGAAAGCCTTTTCTTATGGTATCTTTTACAGGACCAACTGTCTAGTTGGGTGGGGTGTTAGGCTTTCAAGTACGTGCAAAAGAGCACTTTCATGTCGCCCATGAAAAAGGGCATATTTAATTGTTTTTAGTACACTGCATTATTACTGAAGTAGTGAAGTGCTAGAACATTTCTTTCAATCTTATGCTGACACATCTCTGATTCATTTAGTCTACAAGGCGTGTATCTAGCCTGCCTTCTACCTAACTCCAGACTGACACAGCTAAGTACCTCTTTCCCTCTGTTTTGTACAAGTGCCTGGACTTGTCTCAGCCTTGAAATAGGTCAAAGCAGCACCATTTGGTTATCAGTCTCACCGAAGACCAGGGCAGTCATTAAGCTTGTACTGAAAAACTGTTTGAAGGGACTTAACAAACACCGCTAATAATCACTAATAGTCATAATTTCCACTGTGCTTTATTGACATGCATCTGCTTATTCAGAACTGAACTCTAGATTACCCAGAGTTGGGTCTGGGTAAAAGTTGCACCTATATTTACTCTATCAAATCTGGTAATTCTTCAGAAAAGGGAGTCAGTGAAGAGGTTTTGTCAGTAGAGGGCGGTAGCATCGCTGATCTGACAGTTCGGGAACTAGAGGTGAGGAAGCCTGGAAACAAATACAATAAGTACATCCTGCTTACCACCCAACAGCTTCGAGGTAAACAGACTAGTCCAACTTTTCTCTGAGTCTAATCTGCATAGAAGATGAACTGTTGCAAACAGGAGATTTTACCACACGTTCAGCTCTCCTATGAAATATGAACTTTCATTTCTACCCAAGAGAACTTGTACAATCTTTTTTTCTCCTATGCCTGCAGAAGGGTGGTTGTGCCCAAAAGCTTGCACTTAAATTTGTTTTTGCAAAAATCTAGTTGGTCTAATAAAATATATCACCTCTACCATGAGTTCTGATTCCTGTTGACCAACGTGGCTACAACTTGGATACAAGGAGAAGATGCTCTTAGCCTGCAGCTCAGGAGGACTGGAATTCACTGCCTTTTGGTGGGACTCGCACCCCATTTGGATGTTGGTAAATGGACTATTGCTGTGCCTCCCACAGGTAGATTAGAAGAGCAGTTTACTTTTCTTTTGCCTGTAGAATGTAGCAGATTGCACCAATTGGCAGGTCAAAATGTCCTGAGGTGAAAATCCCCAGCCTTCCCTGCAAGTCGGCCTCCTCAACAAAGTACTCATTTTAACTTCTCTACAGAGGACAAGACTACAGCCTGGCAGACCTGGTGCATATAGATCTTGAAGGGAAATGCAGAGCCACTGGCTTTTGTCTTTGGAGCAAACAGCAGTTTTGTAGCTCAAATACATATTATAGGTGGCAAGTACACCTATCTATGCATCTTCTCAGGCTCTGTGAAGTCTGATACTGGGGCATTTAGGGGCTGAGCTTCCCAGAAAGAGTTGGGCCATGGCATTGTGAAGCTCTTGTTATGCTCGGCAGGTTGGAACCAGATAGGGAGTGAAACAGATCTGTTACAAGGACCATTAGCAGCAAATGATCACCGAATACCACAGGGAACCAAGAATAAATAGGATGTGAGAAAGTGTGGAAGAATGGAACTGTTAAAAGCCCCTCCAGACTTGACACTTACTAGAAAGAAGAGGGGAAGATTTAAGCAGCAGTTTGTTCTCCATCTGTAAACAGCAGGTGCTAGCAAAAAGAAAGGGATCTGTTAACAAGCAGTGATAATCATCAGTACTCCTCATTTACATTCTGTTTTACAGAGATGAACTTGTAATGCTACTGGTAACTGATAATGTTGGTCCAGTAAAAGTCCTTACCTAACAAACCTTGCTCCTTACATATTCCCTGGACTAACAAGGCTACAACAGTACTCCAGGCCAGCTAGCAGAAGGACAGTCAGTCAGAAATGGCCCAGTTTCTGACAGGAGTTGGTACTTGATTTTTCTGAACATTTTTAGTCAAGAAAAGTGGGAAACATGAAGGGTTTGAGATACCTCTTACTTTACTCTTTCTTTTCCTGTGTTCCTTCTCCGACTTGCTCTGCACCATACAATTCAGACACTTTATCTTTTATTAGAGCAGTTTCTCATTCCATGTGACTCTTCACATTCATTTTTTTATTCCTTTCAGTCTACTGGACTCCGCCTCGTTAGATCCGGGGCTGACTGCATTCCAGGTTCCAGCCGTGTGTGAAGCCTAACTGTGGCTCTTCCTCTTTCCTGTGCTAATTACTCACTTTCCTCTTATGCTGGTGCCAAAGAGCTGTTTCACTCAGGGTTTCTGTATCTTGAGTCCAGAGAAGGTATTCTGTTCTATCTTTCCTTCTTTAAAAAAACACTTTGCTTGGATAGAGCTGCTGCTTAGTCCAGATCAAGTTGAATTTGTTCTAACTGTTTGTAAACATACATTGTCATTGAGCCTGTCTTTGCACAGGAGCCCAGGCTGGTAGGTGGCAAGTGCAGTCCCTAATACTATTCTGATTTGTGGCAGCCCTGCATGGTCCGCACCACAGTCTTTCTCTAGCATCCAGCACTTTGGAGACTCCCCCTCCAGTCACAGGTCTCCTGTGCTAGAGGGGCAGGGAGGGTGGCTGCGTGCTGTCCGAGAGAGGAATCTCCCTTTGGCCCATTTGTCTGCGTGCTGTCAGCGTGGGGGATGTGACCAGAATTGGCCTTTAAGGTCCTACACTAAACTTAAATGGATGTAGTCGTGACTTGTAACCCTCTATTAATGAATAAGGTCCACTAAGAGGAAGAAAGGAATGGATAATATCATCTTTATGTTTTAATTTACTTTTCTTAGCATTTCCTCTAAATTGCAATTTAATTTAGGCCTAATTGCATGATATTTGGAGATGCATTTCTAGTAGCCATTCTCTACACTGGTTCTAATTTGAATTCATTGATGCATCTCGCAGTGTTACAGTTTGTACTGTTACAATGTGTCAAGTCGATTACTTCAGTCCTCACTCATCCATTTCCTGATACTCCAGTCTTCTGTGGTAATGAAGCCTCCTAACTGTGTGTGATCACAGATCTCACTAGAACACTCTTGATTTTTTTTCTACCATGTTCACTGTTGAAAATGAGTCCCACACGGTCCTAGCACTAGTGGCCTCCATTCAGCTGAGTTGTTCAAATTTCAGCACAACTTTGCCAGTGTTTTGCTTACCTGTTGTGTGAATTTAAGAAGGAACTGAACTGGCCATTGATTGTTCTCCAGTTTCCATTACGTAGCTAGCTTCTACTTACTGTACAGAGACGCACGCTCCTTTCCGTTTTTATAGAAGGAACAGATATTCTATTTCCTGCTATGGATGCATCTCCAAAAGATGAGAAAGGAAGGTGGGGGGTGTCCCCCTCGTTCCCCCTCCCTTGACTCAGATTATCCACCCACATGGAACGTCTTCCCCTCTCTCCTGCTAGGACAGTAACCCGGGTGGAGAAGCAGTAACTGGAGTTCGTGGCACACAGTGCCCCTCCAGGTGCGGGTGCTGTGTAGGGAGGCATGGAAGGACTGAGTCCGAGCAGAAGGCCCTGTGCTTGGACCGTGCTACAGCCTTTCTGTTCCAAAAGCAACAATAACAACATACAGCAGGGAAAACATGGGAGTCTAGAAATTATAATAATGTCAATACTGCCCTTGGCCCTCTCCCAAACACGAGCAATCACAAGGAAAACCCATCCAACAGAGCAGCATTTACAACTTTACAAAGACATGTGAGCAGTTCTCCATTCAGCTCTTATAAATATCATTTACATACTAAAATAAATATGTCCACATTGCCAAAGCAGCAAGAGGTTTTTCATTATTTAAAAAAAATATGTTACAAAACAATATCATTAATTTATATTTCTTGCTTATTTTTTAAAAAATTAAGTAATAAAAAGTCATCTTATAAAATAAAGAAGTAAATTGAGTATAAGTGTCCATTCCTTGCTCGTGTCCTTGGTTGTACGTTGCATTACATTATGATTTGCAAACCTCCAGGAAGTCATGTGATCTTTCCTTCATTTCTAATTGGACAAAGAAATCCAGTGCTTTTTTTCCACCACACGTAATAAGTCTGTGATGTGAAAAATTCATGGCAAGGGTAAAAGCCTCTTAGCTCTGAGGAAGGTTCTCACCACTGGGGTTTATGGCTTTGCTGCCGTCTGCACCAGACCACCTTGTGTAACGTGGAAGGAGCTTCTGGCTGGCCAAGACAAGGCCACGGAGTATAGAGGTAACGAGTTATTTAGTCCAATAGCCTAACCAAGAATCCATTCATTTTTTTCTTGACACATCCTAAGTGTGCAAGTGAGTGCACATGTGTGTATGTAAGCATGTCTGTGTGAGATTGAGAGGGGGCTAGTGGGGCTGGGAGAGGGATTTAGAGGCTCCTCCTGATCTAGTCAGTCCACCTCTTCACACTGGGCCCTCCTAGCTACCACTGCTCAGCATCCCCAGGAGTTTACTGGGCTCCAGGCCCTGCTGCTGTGCCATCTTCTGGACATCAAAGCCCATGTGCATAAGGAACTGTATCACGTTCATCTCCTGCCCTGTGAACTGATCCCGGATGGTAGGGCAGGAGGGGTTACAGTGGGGCCACGGGCAGCTGTCAATCAGATGGATTGGGCACCCTTTCAGAGGGGCTTTCCCATTTTTGTTGCTCTCATGGAGGCTGCGGTCCCAGCAGTGCAGGGCACGAGGTAAGGAGGTCCCTTTCACTTGGATGTCTGTCCAGTGACTGCACAAAAAAAAATAAAATAAAATAAAATCAAACCATACAGATGGTATCAGTGGGGTCAGGATGTCAGGACTACCAGTGCCTTTGCATGTTAGCTCCTAACCCTTTGGACTCCACAAAGCAATACTTACTTGCGTGTAATGATCTCGTGGGACAAACAGGCTGGAGCAAAGCTAGCACTGAAGAGAAAGAACAAGGATGAGGCCTGTTGTAAAGACAGCAGCACGCTACTTTCACGGATCCACCCCTTACTAGCTAGCGACTGGCATATGCTGTTCTTGGTAGACTGCTCAGATGCCGTTGTTGATGGGGATCAACAAGAACCTGAAGACTTGAGCAGAGTGAGGGTTTCAGACTGTCTGAAACACCACCACCCGATTACCTGAGTGCATCTCATAGCTGCTTTGGGGACTGAAAAATTACTGTTCTGGTATCTAAGGTAGGCTAGCGGGTTTGCTTTATGCTTTCACTTGTTGTCTGGATGTTGTGTGATCTGTGTTTCTTAAAACATCCCTAACAGGGTGATGGTGGGCAACAGTGATGAGAGATGAATCTCTGGCCTCACTTGGAAATGGGAAGCAGAAAAGTGGTATACTTAAAATCAGCACAGGGAGTTTGGAGCCTGAAGTCTGCTGCTGAACTCCACTTACTTTTCAGAAGTCATAAGAACAAGATTCCTGAAGTAAGTTGGGCATATACCAGATCTATCACACTGGGATCTGCAGAGCACCTGAGAGCCTTCCAGGAACCGTTAATGCAAGACATGTCTTAGAAAAATAACATCCAGCTTTTTGCACTGGAGTACTCACGCCACATCCTTCAGGGTATTCCTCAGCTCCCGACCAAGGTTCTGGATGTAGAGCCACTGGCCCTCCTGGACCGGCTGTCCAGTTAGATGCACGTTGTCTACAGTGAGCTGGGCTTCATCAAAGAGCCACTGTACCACGAAGACTGGACCTGGTAAGAAAACAATGGAGATAGTGTTTGTCAAGTTAGCAGCACTGAAGGAAGACCCTTCCGAGGGGACATTTTAGATTCTTGGGCAGTGAGATCTTTTTTCACGCACTTACATCGAAGAGTGGGATAAATTTTATAGCCAAAGAAGCAATTCCACTCCTCTCCTTCCTTAAATTGCACTCTGCAGCGTTCAGGAACTATGCCATTCCAGTACCTGAAAGAGCAACGTGGGGAGGGAGGATTTATCATGATGCCATCTCATCAGGCCTCCCCCCCTGCACCCAGCCATTCTGTTCTCTGAATATTGCATTCTATACGCGAGAACACTTGGACTCTTGCTGACTGCAGCTGGAAGGTCCTCTGTGCAGAGTCAAACATTTAACTTGCAGAGCCATTCAGAGAACAGAACAGGCCTTTCCTGATGCAGCCAAAAATGCAAGCAGGTATGAACTGTGGTTCTGAACAAAAACATGACCACTGGCAGGCAAGGAGGAGAGATGCATCTCCCTTATGTTCTGGAAATGGACTGGTTGCCTTTTCCATAATGTGCCATGATCCTTGGCTACAGCAGGTGCCGTTGTGTAACAACTACATACTGTAGGGGTGCAATACTAGCGAGAGGGCAGTTTCCATTTTTTAACAACCTGTGTCTGTCGGATCCCGTCAGTGTATTGTGTATGTCTGCAGTGTCACACAATCTCTGGAATGCATCTTAAATGTGCTTGTGCCTTCCTTTAGAAATTCATCAGCAAAGGATGAGGCGGTAGACAGATACCTGATAACTATCAGAATTGGAGGAGAACTGGAAAGGTGTCTGAGGCCTGCCTCAGGAGCTCTCCTCACCCAAAGCTCTTGGGGAAGGGTAGTTTAGCATATTTTCTTGTACCTGATTCCTCTCCTGATGGCTTCTGTGGGGGCACAGGTTATGGTATCAATACAGTCAGTTCTACGATATTGTTTATTGTCCAGGAACCAGCCAGAGTCTGCCAACCCTCGAACCTGAATTCCTTGATAACCCATCTCCTCCAGTTGTTCTGCTACTCGATCCACATTCAGAAGCACTCCAGTCCCCCCAGCACTGCAAGGATAAGGTCCACAGTTCGGTCATAGAGAAGACATAGCTGCAAGCCCGCTTGTTCCCATACCACATGCTTTTGCTATTCTAATGCGCTGAGCAATCAACCCCATCAGAAATGGAATAGACAAGTCACAGCCAGCAAGTTATTTCTTCACTTCATCAAATATGTTGCAATAAAAATGATGTTAGATAATAGGCACTCAGCTGCTCAAAACTGAAAAAGCCTTGAAATCTGGGGACAATTTTCCTTCTCTTGTCTTGCTGTATAAGTTTCTTTCTCCTTAAATAAATTCCTCTGGGTTTCCTACGCCATCCCCTTGTGTGCAGCTTATTAGAAAAAGAGATGGAGAGTGGATGCTTACGCGAGCTCCTGCACTGCTTGTGGCAGCACAACCTGCCCCCAGAGGCTTGGAGACAAGCACTGTGAGCTCCCCTAACAATAGTGCTCTGCCCCTGTTCTTGCTCCTTGTTTGTTTGCTGTAGGACAGTGGTATACACAAGCACATACCTGCTTCCTGCCAGCAGCAGCACCTTTGCATTGCTAAGGCCTTTTCCCACCAGCTCCTTTATAACCTCTTGTATGATGAGAGCTCCCATGAAGGCATATTCACCTGGAAAAGAGAGCTCACCATCAACAGCACTGTCTGACATCCAACACAAGAAGTCTGTCTCTATCCCATGTATGTTCATGAGCTTAAAGGAAGGTGATTGCCATGAAAGTATTCTATCATAAGGTGCCTTCCTACAGTAATATTTACAAATTGGTAAACATGGAAGATTTTAGTTTCAATGGAAAGAAAAGCAAGTTGGGCAAGTCCCGAGACCCTTCCTTAGCACAGGTTGATCAGTGCACCTGTGTCCTGATTTACTGCGTCCCCTGCCATTCAAGTCCTGAATACCGGGCAGAAAGTTTTCATCTTCCAAGGCTGCAAACGACATTACAGATGTCTTCCACCCCATTACTGAAATACAGCCACCACTGGCATGAGACAGCAGCAGCTGCTTACCTGTTGTACAGCAAGGCCAAGTGAAAAAGAGAACATCCAGTTGAAACAACAGGAGGGATTTAGAAAGGCAAAATATCTCCCAATTTAAATTAGAATCCGATCCCTGTTCTTGCAAAAAGTATCACGGGTGTCCGTAACTGTTCAGGCTCTCAGATGTACACCTCAGTTGAATGATGGTGCATCCACCAGCCCAGGCCTTGTCCCCAGGGCAGAGAGAGGTATTCAGCCTGCAGAAACTCCAGTACTGCTTGTAGCACAGGGGTCAGATTCTTCTGTTATATTGGTATGCCTCCGCAGTAACTCCAGTAAGGTCAGTGAAAATGCAGCAGAGGAAGTGAGTGGTTTTCTGCAGAGGACTCACATCCAAGAATCAATCCTGTTTAGCTTATAAGGCTGAAGAACGCACTGTCCTGGGTTAGCATGGCTCATGTGCTGGCAGCTAAAAACCTTTACTTTAATCGCATATGGAATCCCTCCTCAGGGTGTGCCAGGGCAATGTCACAATGTTGACATAGGGATACAGTAGTGTGGGGATGAAAAATAAGCATTATCTTATTACGTTGCACCATTTTTTGTCTTGCAGGCCAAACTGCAAAAGCAGGTCTTGCCCAGTGTGTGTTGACTTTCTGAAAGGGCCACATGTCCATTGGGTGCAGCTTCCCAGGTCAAAGTGAGAAGATGTGCGTCTTAAGTCATGGTGCCTTAGCCCCTCTTTCTAACTTGCAGTATGTACAAGGAGTGGGAAGTTCATCTAAAAGGAAAGGCCACTGCAGCAACTCTGGATACACCCAGTTGCCACAGCCAGTCTGTCTCTCTGTACAGTCACGACATGGAGTACTAAAGAGTCTGGGTCGTGTTGTCTGGAAGCTACTTTTTATTTTCCTTAGTAGGAAAAAACCCTTCCCTCATTCACGTAATTTCAGACAAATCTGGCTGTATCACTTCATACGTTATGTCTGTTTGGCAGCAACAGCCCATCAGCAGCACTTACTTTTTTCCGACTTGGAAGAGGCACCACTCCAAACATCGCTTGAGCAATAGGGGATGAATCTGCAAGAGATGAAAAGTATGTGAGCCCTGATGTTCCCTGGGGAGGGAGGAGATGACACTGGGGTCAAGGAACTGGAAGGAACCTTAGTGCCAGAGGGAGGGGAAAGGACCATTTTATTGTCCAGTGAAATGGACACTTGGGCACTCACAGGAATGATCAACACAAGTAACAGAGCTGCATTGTACCCTTTTGGCTCTTAGTAAATTTACTGACCTAAATCAGCAAAATGCAAATCAATCATATTGTCTCATGGTGACATGCCCTAGGCTGGGGGACTAAACACAGGCCTTTATTCTGATCCTGTTCTTCCACAGACTGCCTATGGGGTCAAGGCAAGACATTTTCTCCCTCTGTGCTTCAATTTCCCCATCTGTAAAATTAAGAAAATCACCTGCTGTGTGTATGTGCTAAACTTGTAGTAGTCTCTGCTTAGACTGCCCTTATTTTCCTTCCCAGACAGCAGTTATCATCCATCTCTACCACTTTCCCCCCTCGCAGTATAATTGCAGGGGGTCTTTGCACATGCACACATGACTAACCTTCCTCTCTATCCTATGTCCATTTAAAATTAGCTAGCAACAGGCTTTGAAATGTTATTTTCCAATTTCTTTCTTGGGGGATGACTCCTAAGGCCTCCTAATATCCCCAGTTTTTCCTGAGCCTCATAATTAGGTTGGCCCATCCCTCCAACTGGACTGGACACAAGCACCTCTGGGCCCATTCACAGGGAAGCCAAAGCAGGATACTGTAGAAGAATGCCCCTTGGCAATGGCGAGTCATGTTACCCGCCTCTGTAGCACTCTGTGCCTTCACTGGCCTAGAAAGCAGGCAACTACATTTGCACAGTCTGTTTTTCATCTGTACATCCTGTCTGGGGTATAATCCCCTCCCCTCCCCTCCTCTCCCCCAGCCTGCCAGGCATCATTTCTAGAGTAAAGTTTGTTCCCCTCCTTACACCATGTTTGCATTCCACCAGTGCGGGTTTTCTTCTGGCTGTGATGACAGGATCCCAGTTCCTGTAGATGGAGGGAAAGAAAATGTACAGTTGATCCAATTTTAAAGCAATACAATCCGATTTTAAATACAGTCAGATTTTAAAGCAACAGGAACAAGCCTGATGGGGCTCTGGCCAGACAGAAAAGGAACATACACTGGGAAAGCCATTAGTGCAGGGGGAGGAAGAGAGAGGAGCGCGTTTAAGCTTGCATTTGGATGGATGCAATTTTCAGCCCTTGCTTCATGCCAGAAGTGAAGGCCAACACTTTGAGGAGCATTTTTATCTCAGGCCGGAGGAGAAAAGCTGCAGCGCTCATACAAAATGTCTGTTTTCCCTAAACCCAAAGTTCTGGCAGGTGAAGTCCAGCACTAATAACCACTGTGACAGAGAGACACCTAGATATATAGCTAATCCTAACTCATAAATAATGCAAGAGAAGATAGAGGCTCCTAAGTCCTATGCTGATTGAATAACCCTGTGGTTCATGGAGGTGTGGGATTCATGATGTTGACTCCATCTCCTAAATCACAATAAAAGATGCTAAAAGTACAATAAACTCTTCCTTCATGTTATGTTTTCAGACAGATAATTCCTGCGATTTCCCAAGGGGTGTTATGCAGTGGTGGATGGTGGGACGAGGGGGAGGAAGGTGGAGCCTGTGTAATGCCAGATAGGAGAGCATGGGAGGCCCAGAAACTTGCAGCTTGGCCTCCTCTCCACAGCAGTTTCAAGTCCCCATTGATAGGAGCCATCCCTTCGTAGACAGATAAGCAGACCTGAACACACTGAGGGAGGGAGTGCATGTGTCTTGCAAGTCATTCACTGACAGACCAGGAATACTGTACAAAAAACATTATGAGAGGCAAGCACCCTTTACACTGGGACTGGTTTTAAGGGGCTCTGACTCCAAAAGCTCCAGAAAGGCTGACACTGGACACAGAGGTACACTGGGGGAGAGCTAGGGGATAGCATACAGAGGGCTGAACACAAAGCAGCCCCAGTGCAACATCCGTCAGTGTGCTGAGAAGCCCATTCCCAGTTGTGCAGGCTGCCCGAACACTGTTCAGACATGCCAGAAGCTAAGTTGTCCCCCAAAGCGACCCAGAATTAGAGAAGTACAATGTGATGTATAACCTCCCTCAGTCCCCACACCTTGTGCTTTATCTTTTGTGCTGAACTTCCTGAACAACACTGCCTGGAAGCTGGCTTACAGACAGAGCAAAGGGTTGGAAGCCTGGAGACACAGAAGGAAAGAGTCATAGGGAGATTTCAAAAGACAGTGATGTCCACACTCTGAGAAGATAGAATAAAATTAAAGAACCCAAAGAAGAAAACAAGTGCTAGGAGGAAAGAGGCACAGAGGAGACAGACAGACAGACACACACACACACACACACACACACACACACATGCATAAAGGAGAGTGTTAATCTTAACTCTGCACTTAGATTTCTAGAAAATCAGATTACCCATCCTGTAGGTCCTTGAACAAAAGACCGATGTCATCTATCTAGACCTCCAAACATCAAGCATCATTCACCCCATTTTGCAAAAGGGGAGCAATGAAATAAAAAAACAAGAAAAGAAAACTGCAGGAATTGCTTCCAATGCTACAGGGAGCTGAGCACAAGAGCCGACGGCCCCTGGAACGATCTACTCTGTGCCAGGCAGGCAGCGCAACGCGGATACGTTCTGATTGAAAAGGGCCAACGGAAAGTTCCATGTGGAGAGAGATTACTGATGGCATGGAGCAGGCAGAAGCAAATCCACTTGCCTGATCCAGCGCAGCTATACTTCTCCTGGGCCAGTGGCATGATTTAGAACAGCACATCAGCTGGTGGTAAAGAATCAAAGCCACAGCTGCCACCTGGGCTGCCTCTGCCTCTCCCCTGCACTCAACACAGCTCAGGCACAGGAGGCAACAAAGGCCAGATTCGCTAAGTGACAGTGGGTGTGTCTACATAAGACACTAAGTGAGCAGTAGCTTGCAGGGCAGAAACCATGCTAATACGCTACCATGTAGTAGTTTTAGGCTATTGCACTATTGGCATCATTAAAATGCCATGGGCTGGCGCTAGCTTGTAGTAGTGCCAGTTACTGCGCATTGATTCATTACATGGTTATATAAGCACTAAACTTAATGCACAGTAACTATGGCACATTAATGAATGTGTAGACACTTCCAGTGTGTACCACTAAACACACACTGTCTTAACAGATCCTGCTGTTTGCTTAGAAGTGCATGTTAGACAGAAATGCCAGCAAAGGCTTAGCTCTTCCTGACCCTTTGAAGGGGTCTCTGGGAGGAAGTCAGTGTGAGGTTCCCACTCTGGAGACCCCCAGCATCCTACTGGGGAGCAGGACGGAGGGCAGTATGTCAATACACTGAGCAGACATCTGACCACCGCACTAATCCCAAGAAGTCAGAGTCAGTGGGGACAGCTCTGTGCCTCTGCACCAGCTCTGGCTCCTTGGCTTAATTGCTATGGTCTCCTCCAAGCCATAGTTGCTTTGGGTGGGGAGGAGCCCCCTTTCCTCAAGTTCTCCTCATCGAATATATACCCTGGACCACATTTTGGAAGTTACCTGTTCAGAACTGATCAAGCCACTTATTTGTGTGTTCTCGTCACACATAATTACACCATGGTACTCATTGCCACAGGTGCTGTTGAGGGCATGAATTTAGCAAGTTTTAAACAAGGATTTGACATTTATCTAAACAGTAAGGACATCCAAAGTTATGAATTAATATTAAAGAAGTATGAGAGGGGACATAAAACCTGTGGTTTCAAGCCTTAGCCCAATCTTTAGCTATTAGGAATTAGAAGAAGTCATTCAAACGGGCAGATTTTCCACATCTGCCAGTTACGGAGTTTCTGGCACCTTCTTCTGCAGCAGCCGATGCCTGTCATTGCTGGGGAGAGGATATGGGGCGAGGAGACCAGGGGTCTGGCAAATGCTGTCATTAGGTGATATTTCTCCTCTATTTCAAGGATGCAAAGGTCTGCAGTGGCCTGAGTGGTTACCGTCCTGTAGTTTACGTATACTTCCCAGAAGCAAGAATCTCAAGCCTGGGGACAGCAAACGGAAGTGACAGCTGGTCCGGACAGAAGGCTTGTAAGCAAGCCCTGTCACTTTGGCCGGGGTAAGAGGTAAACTTTCTTAGAGAAAGGGGAATATTGGAGCTTGCACTGTACTGTGCTGGGGCTGGCGTGGAAACATGCTGTAGTAATTTGCCTGGTAAAGGTATAGTTAATTCATGTGCAAATAAGTGCCTATTACACGTGTTAACTTCTGAGCAGGAGCAGTTATGAGCAAGTGCCTTGTACTTTGGGAGGAGCCCACGCATGCTACACTACGAAGTCCTGTGAAACCCTCCTTCCCCTCCCACTCAGTCTTTTTGTAGTTGTCTGCAGAGTTGGTGCAAGGGATAACAGTGTTCCCACCCTGATCGAAGAAGGAATACTTACCAGTTTTGGTGAGAGGCCACTCGTTGGAGCTCATCAGCCTCCTCATTGTATCATAGCGGGTATTGCAGTTCTCCCTGTTGAAGCAGTACCATCCACCTGTGCCACAAGAAAAAATAATTGTCACCAGTACTTGCTATCGTTTTGCTTGAGGAAAGAGTGGCAGAGCAGGGCGCACAGACGTGAACCTGTGCAGTAGCACTGGGCACTCCCAGGTTGAGATGAATGGTGCAAGCAGCAGGCAGAGTAAGTGGCCAAAAGCAGCCACTGGACCCTGGTATTGACACCTGACTAGTCAGGTGGGTAGTTAGGGCCCTTACAGGTTCACCAAGTCCCTGGGCAGCAGAGGCATGAAAAAGCGTGTGGTGGAAAGGATGGAGATGTTGGTTATACAGAGACAGCTGGGGTGCGTGCCCCTGCACACAGGCACACACAGGCTCTGCTCAGCCTCTGAAGATAGAGACTTCCTCCACCCCACCTCTTCATTCACAACTGAGGCTAACATGCGGGCACTGTCCTGAAGTAAAAAAGAACCACGGCTTACCTTCCAGGAACAGCAGCCACCGTCTACTGCCTTTTGATTCTTTGAGGTAGTAGCTAAAGCAAAAATAAACAGAAGGCAGCGGGAAATTAATTAGGGAGACTGGCTTGCTTAACCACAAGCTCTTTGATACACCAACTCATTATAATATCAAGAGGGTTACATAAAATATTTGGTTAAAGAACAAGAGAAAGAGGATGGCTGTCAGAAGAGTTTCAAGCAGCCTGATCAAAGGGCCTTCCCGGGGACCCTGAGCCAGGCACAGTGACTTTTATCTCTTTCCAAAATAAATGCATTAAATAAATTCTTAGCATTCCTAAGACTTTCCAGGCAGGAAAGAGTTATTCCACCTGTTGCCGGCTGCGGTCTCGGCGGCGGCCGCGCGGTGGGAGCAGAGAGTGGGCGCGGGCGCGGGCGCGGGGCGGCCGGACTTTGTTTCGAGGCGCCCGAGCGGGAAGAGGAGCAGGAGCGCGGCGCGGCGCGAACAGCCCTTGCTAGTTCCCCGGCATCTCGGCTCCCACGGGCGGATCTTAGGGCCCTTTGCGGACGTGGATAAGCATTCTCGTCCCCACCCCGCCCGCAGCCACGAGCCGAGGCCCGGCGCCTGGCGAGAGGCGTCTCGTCCTCCCGACAGCGGGTCGCGGCCGCACGCACGCACGCTCGCCTGCCTGCCTGGCCGCCTCCCCAGGGTGCTGGAGCGGGGGGCGGGCAGCGACGCCCTGGCCGCGGGAGGCCCGTTGCGCCGGCAGGAGGGCGGCGGGCCGGGGCCGGGGCTGGGGTCGCGGAGGGCAGGGCACTCACCCGGCCGGGCTGCCGTCGTTGCAGGTGACCGAGCTGTTGTGCAGGAGGTGGAGCCGCAGCTCGTGCTGCAGGTTCTGGGCCGAGCAGGGGTAGAGCGACTGCGCCAGGCTCTTGATCTGAGCCATGAAGCTGTCCATGTTGCCCTCCACAGCGGTGAAGTCCAGCGGGAAGCTCTCCACAGGCTGCCCGGCCGCCTCGCTCCGCTCCCGCGCCGCCGCCCCGGGCTGCTGCCCCTGCCCCTGCCCCCGCCGCCGCCAGCTCTTCCTGCCCGCGCCGCCCGGCAGCAGCCCCAGCAGCAGCAGCAGCAGCAGCAGCACCGGCACGGCGCCCGTGCCCATCGCGGCGGCGGCGGACACCTGCGGGCGGAGCGCAGGGAGCGCGAGCGGAGCGGAGCGGAGCGGGGCGGCCGCCCCGCCGGGGCCGGGGCTGGGGGCTGGCCGGCGCCTGCTGCCGCCTGGCCGAGGGAGGCGAGGCAGGGTAGGGTAGGGCAGGGCAGGGCAGGGCAGGGCAGGGCGGTGTGGCCGGTCCGCCCCGCTGCAGTGGGCGGCGAGCGGCGCGGGGCGTAGTTAGCGGCCGGCGGCGGGTCCGGCTTGGCTTGGCGCGGCTCGGAGCGGACCCGCCAAGCCGGACCCGCCGCCGGCCGCTAACTACGCCCCGCGCCGCTCGCCGCCCACTGCAGCGGGGCGGACCGGCCACACCGCC
>JAGPOW010003420.1:277011-289317 GCA_030014935.1 Caiman crocodilus | reverse complement strand
GCGCGAAGATGGCGGCGAGCGGCGGGGGGGGTGCGGCGGCGTCGGTGCTGGTGCTGGCCCCCAACGGGCGGCGCGTCCCGGTGCGGCTGGGGCCCAGCACCACGCTGCTGCAGGTGGGGCTGCCGGGCCGGGCGGGAGGCGGGCGGGCCTGGGCCTCGGCCTCCCTCTCCCGGCTCTCTCTCCCGTAGGTGCTGGAGGAGGCGTGCGGCAAGCAGGGCTTCAGCGCCCGCGACTACGGCCTCAAGTGAGTGCGGGCGGGCGGGCGGGCAGGTGGGCGCGGCGCGGCGCAGCCCCCCCCCGGGCCGGAGCAGGCCCGCGCCACGCGCGGTGGCCAGGGGGCCTCGCAGGCCCGTGTGGCCGCCGCAACGATGAAGGCCCCTGGCACTGGGAGCCGGGGGGCCCCGCGCCACGGGCTGCGCCTCAAGCGGGCCTGCTCCGCCAGGAGCCTCCCTCGCTGGGCAGCCCCGCGGCTGGCACGTGCTCTTACGCGGGGCTCGCTTCTGTGCAGGTTTCAGAGGACGGTGCTGGATCTCTCCGTGCAGTGGAGGTTTGCTAAGCTGCCCAACAATGCCAAGCTGGAGATGGTGCCAGTCTCTTCTCAGCGAGCAGGAGCAGAAGACACGGTACGGCCGTTCCTGCCCGGGGCCGGCTCCGCGCGTGTCCGGCCTGGCCAGAGGCGCTGCCTGGGCGCAGCAGCGAGCGGGGTCGGTGGCGCGGCGCGGTGCCTGGCCCTTCCCGTGTGGCGGGATCCCGGCCTTGTGCCTGTCCAGGTCCTGTTGTGGCAGGGCACCTTTTCCGCGAGATGAAAAGCTAAGGCCCCGACGGCTTGTGGTCGTGTCGGCGCCTCGCTCAGGAGCTGCTTTATCTGACAAGTGGACATGTATCAGCAGCCGGTCAAGTGGCCTGTGTTGGTATAACATAAGGTGCCAGGGATGCTTTGCTTTACCGAGTACCTGTCTTTGTCACTTGATCTCATAACATCTGTTTTTCTTTAAAAGCTTTTAGAATATTTTTCCCAGTACCAGGTAGGTGTGTATTTACAGAAAACATTAGACACGATACATAGCTGTTTATGGGAATAAACCCATAAGATATGTGAGATCTTGTTTAAGTAGAGTCTGGAAATGCTAATCTGTGTGTCACGGTGACTGGTGGCTGATGTTCTCATATCTACTTTTCTCAAACTTTGTGGAGGCAAGCAGATAACACAGCACTAGCTCCCTGTTTCCACTAGCTAACCGTTGTTGGAAGATGTTCTCCCATATGTCACATCGCCGTACTGCCCTGACGTCCAGACCTCTGTGCTGCATGGCTCTGTTATGTTTTGTGCAGCTTTTAGTACTGTGATCTCACGACATACAGTGTAATAGAAGCTATGCCAGCTCTCATGACTTTTGGTGGTGTTCTTAAAGTCTGTGCTTTGGGAATGTAAAAAACTTAGCTCTTTCTTAGGCATTTAAACATAAATATATATAAAGGAAAAACCAAAGTTTTTCACATTCCTGAAGCGTAGACTTTAAGAACAATGCCAAAAATCATGAGAGTTGGCAATACTGCCAGGCATCACCTGCAGTCATTTTTAACTCAACAAGGGACCCAGCTCGCTCTCATGGGGTAGTAGAGCTGCCAGGACTCTGGAATGAGGACCCGACCTGGAGCAAGCATCTGGGTCAGGTTGTCCCATCTTAAAGAGTAAGATGAGGTTGGAAAAGACAAGGGCTGAGAAGCAGGAGAGTCTCCTGGGCAGCGTGTAGCCTGCGAGCTGTGGGTGACGAGCGCTCCCAGGGCTGAGCAGTGCACAGAGATGTGGTGCAAGAAAAGGGCTGGTGTAAGAGGCGTTAGGACACAGTGTAAACTGAACTCCATGGCATAGCAAGAGGATGAGGGGAAGGCATCAGCCATAAAATTCTGCGGCACATAGAAAACTAAAAGAACTCGCTGCCACTGGCAATCAGTGTCAAGTACAGTAAGCATTTTGTAAAACTGCTGGGTAACTTCATAAGCAAGCTCATCATTAATAATTGTGTGCTAAGAGGAGCTGGTCGAGCTTGGTCCTTAAGAGCAGAGGCTGTTTGTGGCAGAGCTGGAATGAACTCTTCAGAGTGTGGCATAGGATGGGGGCCAAGGTCCAGGATGGGGCTGTGTGATGGGAGGAGATGCGATTTCCTGAGGTGCATCGCAGCTCAGCAGACCTGTTGTCTCTGCAGGGGAATAGTAATTGCCCTTGGATTTGCCATCTGCAGTTTGTAAAGACCTTTGACCTCTCCAAAACATGTCTAGTGCAGTGCCCAAGAGATTCTCGTATGCGGGGTGTGGAGAAAGGGGTGGCACCATGACAAGGAATGAACCTAGGGATATAGCCATCAGCCTTTTACTCACATGTTTGTAAACTTAGCAGCTAATTGGCTACTCTCTCTAATACTTTATGTTCAGCCTGGGATTTTTAAGACTGTTTAATTGACTGAATATGACTTTCGTGACATGCTTGGCTTTGAACTGCTGCCCAAAATCTGATGCAATTGGCAGACTGACTGTCTGGGCAGGAGTCTTGTAGCATGGTGATGTCAGCTGTCATCACTCTTCTGTAGCTGAGGATAATCTAAGGCTGGTCATGGGCAAGGAAGAAAACAGGAGGTTGTGTTAGTGATGGGATGAAACTACTTAGCTCCTCTGTCAGTGGCTGCGGATGCTCGCTGTTCTCTGTGTAGAAGTGTCCGTGGCGCCCAGCATTCTCTGCAGCAGTCTGAGGGTAGGACCTGAGGCAGATGGCACCAGCCTGCCAAGGAAATCCTTGTAGATTGTTTGAAGTCTTGTCTGGTGTCTGCTTTTTTTTAAGCATGTTTTCCTTTCAAGAGGAGGCTTAAGGTTTTCAGTTTGATTTTTGTCTGCCTTCTTCCAGTAGCTCAAGCACAGCAGAGGCAAGGCCTACAGAATGATCCCTGTAGGAAGAAAGCAGTTGTTCCTGCCATAAGTGCTTGGCCTAACTGGGCTCTTTGGTCACAGTCACTTCTGTCAGGCTAATGAAGGCTGTGGGTCTCTAGAAACTGTGAGATGCTGCTGTTACAGGAGATTCTGCCTACCTTGAGAGAGAGTTTGCTGCATTTGCTACCAAACGGCATCATCAAAATGGTATCTGTGTTAAATTAGAAGGCTGCTTCCCTGCCAGGACCTGGTGATCTCAACCAGCGTGCTCACCCTCTCTTCACACCACAGTCAATGACTGACTTACCTGTAAGGAGCAATCAGTTGAGAACGAAAGAGAAGCTTGGCAGCGGTGAATGTGAGCTGCTAGAATTCAGCAGTTAGGTCCCTAAAATGGGATGTTCTGAGGATGTCCGATCTCGAGAAGTCAACTAAGGAAAACCCAGGGGGAAGAAATGTTAAGAATGAAAATAGTTTTTCCATCATAGACCAGGCAAAGCTATTTTCTTTTGGAACTACCAGGAATCTCAGTCTTCCAAGTGGTCTCTACTTATTCGCACTTTGGGAAGTTCCCATGAAGAGTGAAAACTATCTGGAGGGCAATGTCTGCTACAGCTGCATGAGTACCCCCCCATGGTACTGACATTTGAGAGCAGGGTTATAAAAAGTCCATGTGCTCCTCTCCACAGCTCCCTGCAGGTGTTAAGGATGGTTCAGTTCTGAGCACAGAGCACTTGATGAGGTTTTGATCAAACAACTTTAATCTTTAGTGTGTTGAAATCTGGTAGTTGAATTACATAATTCCATGTTATGGGCAGTCTTAAGATTTAAGATCCTCTGTCCTGTTGATAAGAGCTGAGCAGGTCTCCACCTGGTTGAATGAGGGAGCTGGGTTGGAGCTGTCTGTTGCTCCTCATGTCCCTTAAGGTACATTAAAGCCAAAAGGCTTTTCTTAGCGACTTCTGCAAGTCCCTTCCTGCCCCTGCCCGTGCAGACCCACACTGCATAGACCCCGTGCTGCACAGAGAGCCCTCCACAGGGTCCAGGGAGAGGACAAGCATCACAGAAGCACCCAAGTGTTTCTTGTCTGTTGTGCAGCATGTCAAGGATGCACAAGATTAAGCTCATTGCAAGGCAGAGGTCAGGGGAAGCCATGGCTAGGGGTTATCCTTGCTAGCATGGAGCCACACTGTCAAGAAACCAGGAATCTCTTGAGGGCCAGAACTTTGCTGGAGTGCAGAGCACCTCTGCAAGTAGCACAGGATCAGCCAGGTTTGGGGGCACTGTTTCATGTGAAGGGGAGGACAGCTGGCTTCCTCTCCCTCTCCCGTGGGAGGATATAGGGGATTCTCCATAAGGTTTCCCTAATGGAGTTTCTTTGCAGGGAGTCTCCTCCCAAGGCTTCGTTGCAGAGGGAAGGCTTTGGGCCCCTGTGCTCAGATGAGTCTTGCTGTATCTGACAGTGCACACATGTGGAGAAACTTGACTCTTGTGGCCTGGGTGAAATCTCATGGCTTGGAGATGTTGCACAGCTGGTGTGAGGGTGCGTCTGAAAGGCATGGCTCCACCAGAGATGGTTCTAAGTGCAGTGTTTCACAGCGTTGGATGTATGCTGGGGGGCAGCCACTGAAGGAAGAGCTGTTGATTTGGCTTTGTGGGTCTCTAACTAGATGCAGTGGTAGACTGAAATCCTGACAACTCTCAGCAGAAGCTATTTACATTGTATTACAAAGTAAACCCTTCAGGTCCATGTTAGAGCTTCAAAAATCCAGCCTGAAAACTGCTCTCATCTTTGAATCTCCTCCAGCTGCTTTCCCCTCCTCTTTCAAGGGTAGGGGAGTTGCAGCCAAAGAGGAGAACTGCATGCTTACAGTCACTACTTTGTAAGGCTTGCCTCTTCATGGGGGAGTTGCCTGAAGGATATTTGTTCCCTGTATCATATCTGGGACCTGGAATTAGGAGTACCCTTACAGCTTGCTGGCTGCTAGTCAGGAACTTAAAGCCTCAACTGGAGGCCAGGGGTGCAAGTGAGAGCCCTGCCGGTGGGGGTGTGTCCGTATGGGGTGAGGCTGTGCTCTGCCGAGACGCAGTGCACCTGCTCTTCATGTGCTGGCTCCCGAGGTAGAAGCAGCGTAGCCTTGTTAGCGTAGCACCAGGGGCATGTCAGTGAGCCCTGCTCTTTGGAGAGCTGGGTACATGCACAGTGCCTGCTTGTACCGTGGCATAACTCAGTGTGATGCTGCCTTTGCTTCCACCCACATGACTTGGGAATGATGGTACCCATATGCGCCTCACTGGGCTGGCCTGGTTTCTGTCCTTCAAGGATGAAAAATGCCAGGTTTGTTCAGGATTGGGAGGGTCTCGAGGTGGGTACAATGTGTACATGTCTTACTGTGAAGATGCTGAGAATGTTGCAGCTCTAGTCTAATTGGGTGGATCTTCCTTATAGGTGCGGATTGCACTGCAGTTGGACGAGGGCTCCCGCTTGCAGGACACCTTTCACTCCAGTCAGACCCTGTGGGACCTCCTCCAGCATTTTACACAAAGCAGGTAAATGATGAGTGTGCAGGGGGAAAGTGATTGTCCTCAGGCAGACTCCTGACTCGGCAAAGGGGCTAGAGTTACTGCTGTTCAAGGGACACAGTCCGAATTCTCAGACTTGCAGCGCTAGCACTATTTAATTGTATTTCTCACCACCTGCACTGCGTTCATGTCTTTTTAGCTTAGTCAGTGTTCCTTGTTGCTGGTCTTTCAGTCCCTGTTGGCCTGGATGCTGGATGATGTTTCCCCTTGGACATGTTACTGTAGGTGTCCCTTGTAGGGATTTTTGTTGAAATGCTGGCTGCCATCAGAGACAGGTGGACTTCTGAGGGTCTGCTTGGCTGTCTCAGATGTCCTTACGTAAGGCTGTTTGTTGGACGAGCTGCTGGTTTTCTATAGGTGATTCAGGGAAGCCTGGAGCCCTTGTAGCCTGAAGTGGCACTTTTAAACCGTTGATTAGATCCTGTTTAAACTTCCTGCCTGTTCCTGCTCCTACTTTGTACCTAAATATGCTGGCTAAATGTTTTTGTAAGGCTTAAAAGTTTGGTTTGTTTGCCTCCACTTTGCTGCAATCTATATTTGGTGCTTCCTTCTGGCTTTCCTTGACTTAAAAATGCCGCTATTGTTTGAAATGTCAAACTAATAAACCGTGCTCCAAGGTCAGTTCTTCTCTTTGGTTTTCTTCTTTTGTGGCTTTGGAAAACTTGAGGTTCTTGAGGCAACAACAAAAAGGGTATGTCAGCTTCCTTGTTTTAGTAGGATTTTACCTACCCTGATGATGCAATGTCCATGTCTGTTTAGCTCGTTCTCTCTCTTCTCCAGTCCTCACCTCCTGCTTTTTGCTGTTGGCTGTTTCCAAGACGTGTGGAGAACTTTTGTAGCTCTTACTCTTTGGTGCAGATGTTATGGTGCAGTGTTTGTCACTAGCAGGTGATACTGGTGGGGTTGGGGGGTTGGTACCAAATCACTTAAATACCCATTCAGAAATCAGTGACCCACTGTCATGCCAAAGGCTCCTGGAACTCTGACACTAGGTGGAGGGGGTGTAGAGAGAAACAGGCAGAGAAGGCACTCAGTCTGGCTGCCTGTGGATGAGAGGAGGAACGACTGAGGAGTCCAAGGATATGATGGAAGAAATTGAGACAGGCCCTGACAGGATCTGGATTTTCCTGATTCTTGTGTTGCTATGTTTGCTGTAGCTGCAGCTGGAGGAGAAAGTGGCCCCTGCTAGCTGCTGACTTGCAGACTTGCAGCAGCGCATGCACTGGCTTAGATGCACTGGGCCTTAGAGTGGCAGAGAGCATCTGTTCACAGCATCATGGCCTTTGGAGTGGAAAGCTGCATCCCACCTGGACAGTCAGAGTGCAGGCTTGTTCCTTTGCCATCCAGTGGTCAGGAGCACCGAGAGTTTGCTTGTGCCTGCTTTAAGGCCTGAGAAATTGCATGGTGTGCACAGCCGTGGAGAGCTAGCCTTTAGTGTCAGCTCCCAGCTGTGCTGGTTCCAAGGAGAAGCAGGCGTTGCTCCTCCTTGTGTATCTGGACTGGCTGGGACCTCCTCGCCTAAGTATTTCATGAAGGTGTGGTCCCATCGTGCAGGGCCCGCAGTGATCCTGCCATCCCATGGTTGTCAGTGGCAGCAAAGCCCGTCCTTGTATCTTCTGTCACGTGGTCCCAGGGTCCTCTTTGGAACAGCCTGTTTGTCATTGACTTGTTTGGCAGTGCTGCTTCTGAAGGCTGTGCCTCTGTGTGGTGACTGATTGCCCTTCATAATGCTGTCATCTGAATGGCTTGCACCTGAACAGCCGTGGCAGGTCTCACCTTCCTGGCAGAGCAGCCACCCCTGCTTGTCTCCAGTGTGCGTCTGAGCCTTGTGCATGACTGGTGACCAGCCTCCTCCTCAGACTTACCAAGCTGTTGCTGCTCGCATTATCTGCTGGCAGAGCTGCATTTTGGTCCTGCTCCAATCTCTGCCAACCCCTCAAACTTGGGTGCCTTGTGTAAAAGGTGGCCAGCTGACTGTGTTTGTTTCCCCTCATTACTGATTGCTTTTTAGTCTTGAATGTCAAGTCTTATAATCAAGAGGTAGCCTTAGTGCTCTTGGACATAAAGTCCTAAGCTGCCTGAGCCCTTTCTGTCATTGCTCATGGCACTGGTCTTATCACTGTCACTCATTGCAGCTTTGCATGATATTCCCCTGGATATATGGAAGGTGTCTTTAGACAAGAAAATGTCTTGTCTCAGAGAAAATCCCTCTGAAGAGCCTGTGCTCCTCTTCACGACTCCCCCAGAAGAGTTTGGAGCTTGTGCTGTGATAGGTGCTCATTTGGGTGGTGCCTATTATGGTGATGATGAATTTTTCTTTTTGTCCTCTCTTGATTGACTCAGTGCCCTGAGATTTCCATCCCCAGTGCAGTCAGTTGAATGGGCTGCAGCTCCAGGACAGCCAGGCAGGGTCTGATCTGACCCATATACTACGACTGTTGTCTTCCAGGTGTGTAACCTTCCTCCCAGAGGAGGTTCAGTCTTGTGCTGAGGAGCTGAGACCTAGAGGTGAAATGCTGCTATCATTAATTTCCTCTTTCAGATGAGGAAATACTTGCTGGATGGAGCTCTTTGAAGACACAAAGTGTGACTGAAGTGCAAACTATGATTAACTTCGTAAGATGCAGCTGGCATTTCCTGCCCTCTGGGAGGTGAGCTTAGCCGTTTGGACTGCTCATTAGATTTGAGCAGCAGCAAAGCAGCCATGTATGACTTTGGTCACATAGCGGTCAGGGTTAGTGTTCCCCTGCTTGAAGTTGCAGGCCCAGCGGGTTTCTTTGGTTAGCATACAGCAACTTGCAGTGACTTCAGAATGGATGCCCTGGTAGTTGTGGGTTACTTCCCTGGTCCCTGGCATTTGAAGAATCCTCCTTGGTCTTTCCATTTGGAGGCATTTTCCTGGAGAGCTGTGTTGCTGGAAGTGCGTGAGGCGAAGTCTTCTAAATCCACTGGAATTTCCCCTGGGTCTCCGATGTCCATCTCGCCTAATTGGGTCTGAAGAAGGTCTGGAAGCTATTGCAGGCAGCTCCTCCTCCTCGGTGTGCTGCAGTCCTTGCACAAGATGTTTACAGGCCCTGTCAGATCACTACATGAGGGAATCTAATCTGTCTGCCGCTCCCCTTCTGAAGAACAGCACATCAAAGACATGACAGTGTGTTTGATGTGTCTGCTTGCCTCACTGAGTACATGTAATGGATTAGCAGCAGCTGGAGGAGGAGTCTCCTGGCTCCCAACAGTTACACAAAAACAAGTCTCTTGGGGATCTTTGGTTTGTGTCTGCCACGCAGAAGACTGGGTTCGGGCACAGCAGAGCCTGAGCACCCTCCTGTGGCAGCGAGACTGGGGGCTCTGTCTTCTCTCTCTCACCGCTGCCCATCTGGCAGCTTCAGAGTGTACTCTGGTCCTGCCCCTCTTCATCCCCTGCTCAAAGGCCATAGAAGGCAGAGGTCACTTAATCCTCATTTCCTCTCTGTCGCTGCGTTTAACAAAGGAGCACCCTTGTCAGGTTGAGCAGACAGGGAGCCTTCTCCCACTTTTCTCTGTGAAGGGCTGCTTCTCATCTTCCGATAGCAGTGGTCATTCTTTCTCTCTCTCTCTCAGAGAACACTTCCTTGCTGGCAGTCGTCGTCTCTTGGTGGAGCTTATGTGCCTTTTGGGCCTTCCCTCCTACTCTGATTTCTCTGGCCATGCTGGCTCAGGGCTCCTCCCTGCCTTGCAGGCTCTCACACCTGCTTCCCTCCTTGGATAAGGAAGGTAGGAAACTTGTCGTATCTTTGGAACATCCCCATCATGACTCCTGCCTGGGTTTCAGATGTGCTGGTCTTGCCATGATGCGATCCCTGCAGCAGATGGGCTCACCAGGTCCCTGTGTTGCTTAGTAGGATCCTGTGTCCTGCAAGAGGCCTTCTACACAGGTCTTACATGCAGGCTCGGAAACCCAGCTCTGGCTAGCACTTCTGCAGAAGTTCATGCAGTCTGCCTCTAACCCAGGTTCTAGGAGCTCCAGCAGACACCATCCACGTGTCCTCAAGCACCAGCAATTCATGATGATCTTCTGAAGAGATTGGGTGGTAGCTCCAAGAGTGGCTTGTGAGGATTGCCCCTTGTCCAAAGCTCCTAACGGAAACTTCTTACCACCATTGCATTCACAGAAGCTCCATGCAACCTCTGGCTCTGTCAGTGTACACAGACCATAGCTAAGAAGGCCAGAGACAGGATGCCCAGACACTCCTCTGAATGTCCTCAGCAGAGCAGCTTTGTGGTTCCAGCTTCCATCCCAGTGCTGAAGTCCCCAGCCCAGCTATGCCTGGGTGGGTTGTGAAAGGGCTATTTTGCTTACTTGGTTCTGCTCCCTGGCACTGTTCCCACCTTGGCAGCCTGCCCCATCTCCCACAGCACAGAGTTGTCTGCATGGCTCTCAGAAGCGATGAGAAGTTTCATAGTTTCTAGGGTCAGAAGGGACCTGAACAGATCATCAAGTCTGACCCCCTGACTTGGTGGGGGTGAAGTGGGAATGTATTGCTAGAGTTCCTGCACAACTTGTGGCTGATTGAGCTGTGGACCCTATTATAGGTACTGTTTGTGACTGTTACCTGACTTCCTCCAGTCCCACTGTGCAGGATTTGCTTCTGGCTGGGACAGCATCGGATGAAGTGAGCTTTGGTGTGTTTGGTTTCTATAAGGTGCAAATCTACCTTGCCTTCCACTGGGTGCTATTAGCCATCAAGGGAATTACAAGTCCCCAAATATCTGTCAGGACTGTAACAGTGCCACAAATACAAGCTCCCTGTTAGATTTTGGTGTGGTTAAATGTGGACTGCCCAGAGGGACACGTGGATGAGCTTGGAAGTTGTGTGTGGAGGAGCCTAGGTGAGAATCTGGTGCACAGGTGGCGGTGGTCGAGAGTGGTAGGAGCTGCATGGCACTGGACAAGGGCAAACAGGAGAGCAGAGGAGATTTGGAGTTGTGAAGACAGACAAGGAACCTGGGCTGGATGTAGTCTCAAGTGGGCAATGTACCTATTTGCCCATGTAAGGACCTCTGATAGTTCCCCCACACCTCCCCAGGGGCCTGAGCTGGGTGTTAGTGAGTCCCACCTACCGTTCAAATGCAGATCTTGCTTTTTTACTTCCTTGCTTCCTGATGGCCATTCCCTGAAAGGTCAGAGGAGAAGTAGTGCACACCAGACTTCTGGAAGGGTCCTCAGAGCTTCCACATGCAGGGGCTGGGGAGCAGGCCAGCTGAAGGGCATTGCATCCTCCTGAGCTCAGCAGCAGAACGGAGGTTTATGAAGCAAGCTTATCTTTGCCCCTGGTCCTTTGATCATGCTCATTTGAGTGGATGAGCAGGTGGCAGGATTTACTGGCGCAGCTGCGAGCGGTGCTTGGGGCTTTTCAACATGATGTGGGAGAACAGGTGGAATCCTGGGGCCTGGTTTGCACCTCTGCTTGGGGTGCTGCTAGCCGCTCCAGGGTCCAGCTCGCCACACCCATAGTGACTGTGGTCACCCCGGGACTGCTGTCCTGGCTCAGAGTGACAGGCTGGCTAGTCCAGCATCTCTGGCAGTGGCCAGGACTAGATGCTGTGGACAGTGCAGAAGCCCTAGCCCTAGACAGCTGTATGATACCTGGTCTCTAATGGGCGGAGGTTGACTTAACCCCTGAAGCCCCAGGTTTGACATCCTGGGCAGAACTGCTGGTTGATCATTCTGATCTGAAGGGTCTCAACCTCCCTGTACAAGTCTGATCATGCTTTGGATCATAAGCTCCGGGCCTTGATGCCTCTTCTCACAGTTCAGTCATTTCCCCTGCTTTTTATCAGCCATTCTCACTTCTCCAGCAGAGTCCTTGTCTGCGCCATCTGTTCTTCCTCTCTTCTGTCATCTCACTTTCTGAAGTGTCCTTCTAACTATGAGCATGTCTGTCAGTGCCTCCTGCTCACTTGGCCTCTTTGGGAGCTATGCTAGACAGCAGCAGTGCATTACCCTCTATTCTGAGCACGGGTCTGAACCCTGGGTTTGTCCCAATCTCTGTGTTGGGGTCCCAAGTGTCTGAGCTGGCCCCTTAGCAGAATTATGTGGGATTGTCTGTTGTTTCTTGGTGATGCATAAAGAAGAGCTCTCATCTTTGGAGATGTGAGGTCTGAGCACAGAAATGTCTAGTTTCTGTGGGTACACACGTAATTGCTGTGTCAGCAGGACCCTCAGGGGCCCTGATCTGAGAACCTGACATGCTTTCTAGCAAACCTCCGAGCTCCGAGATGAATGGGTACTTCCAGGGCAGCTGAAGTATTTGACTGTGCTTTGCCCTATTGCTATTAATGTCTGATGAACACACAGTGGGGTTTTCTTCCCTGATGGTCACGTCTGTGCAGAGGTGAAAATCTCAGTGCCCAGTCCACCTACCCCAGTGTTGTGCTCCAGGAGATTGGTGCACAACCCCAGCAATCGCTGGTCAGCCCATTGCTTCCTGACACAGTTATCCACAAAGCAATAGGAGCCAAGTTCCAGCAGCCTCCATCTGCAGTGTCAGGCTTGGTTTCAGACCAGGCTGCAGATCAGGAAGTCTGGATGTCTCCAGTGGAGGCCTGCATCCCGCCCTGCAACCTCTGTGCATAGTGCTGTGTCATGCTGCAGCCTCAGTGCCAAGTGGAGTCTGCTACTAGAGAAGGAGAATTCGCACAACCCCAGTCGGGGAAAGACGCATGGCAGCGGCTGGAAAGGAGAAGCACAGGACATCTGTTGGCTTGTTAGCTTTTGCTTAGGATTGGGTTCTGTTCATATGCTGAAAGTGGCAGTCTCCC
>JAGPOW010003420.1:249207-276911 GCA_030014935.1 Caiman crocodilus | reverse complement strand
GCTCTTACTATTAACGAGGTCGATGGCCACAGTGGTATGGGCTGGCTTGTTCCACGTCTGCATGGGCAGAAACCAGTGCCCATTCTCTTTCCCTCACGGCTCGTGCTGCTTTCCCAGCACCATCATGCTGCTTTCCCGCACAAATTAACGATGGGAGCTGGATAAAGGAAGCAGCAGGACCCTTCCTCCTAGATGCAGACATGTTGCACCTGCCCTGCACACAGGAGAGGGAACACCTGCTCTTCCTTACTCCTGCATTTCTGTTTAGTACTTAGATGCCACACTGGTAAGTGCTTTGGAGGCTATGGTTGCATGGACCCTCCTGCAGGTACAGTGCAGGTAACTGTTACTGTGGAAGGTGTCTTTTTATTATAAAGTTTTTCCAAAACATTTAATTCACAAACACACAGATTGAAACTATTTCAGGCTGACGGTGTCCTGAGGGATTTGCTATCATCTTCTTTGGGGTCAGTAAGTGAAGACACAGATATGCATGAATGTTTGTACAAACCTTTAATTAAGTCAACTGCAAAGCCCTGCTGGAGTTAATAGCTAGCACTGGGGTATCGGCTGAAGTCAGCAGCGTGCAGAGCACAGAGTGACAAGTTGGCTTCAGAGGCTGGCTGCTACCTCCCTTCTCAGAGGCCTCCAGAGCCGCGCTGTGAAGGATCCCTTTACTCGGCTGTCAGGTGGATTTCATTAGTGGACTTGCAGAAAGGCATTTTTTGTAAAAGTAGCAGGTGACGCATGATTGTTCCCTGCTGGGGTGAGGCCGCAGAGAGAGCCAGCCCTCATGGAGACCAGAGCTCGGAGGGTACTGGGATCAATGCAGTCTACATGGTGAGGAATTTCAGCTGTTCTGCTTTTGCCAGTGGAGCAGCTGTTGGAGTGCAGATGGCATGTCTCCACTGGAGGGGCAGGCTGCTGGGTTTTACCCAGTGTCCTCTGTTAAATAACGACATAAACTGCAGTGGCACATAGGGCTCCGAAGGTGAAAGTTGTTAGCCATAAATGGTGAAAGCTTTGGTATCAGTGGCCATTTACAAATTCACTGGGGAGCAGGGGGCAGCAAGAACTTGGAGATGCTGTTTACCAGGGCACCCCTAGGAATAACCAGGAACAATGGCCGCAAACTGACAGAGAGCGGGTTTAGGTTGGACAGGAAGAACTTCTTCACAGTAAGGCTTGCCAGAATCTGGAACGGGCTCCCAAGAGAGGTGGTGCTCTCCCCTACCCTGGGGGTCTTTAAGAGGAGACTGGACAAGCACCTGGCTGGGGTCTCATCTGACCCCAGCGCCCTTTCCTGCCCAGGGCAGAGGGTCGGACTCAATGATCTGTTGAGGTCCCTTCTAACCCTAACAACTGTAAAACAAATGGGTATTGCTTGATCCCTACCCAGTGTGTTGAAACCCGCGGAGCAGCTGTCTGACCTCTGCTCCCAGTGTCACAACTTGTTACCTGCTGGGTTGTACTGAACGTTCAGAATCTTCCAAAAACTCTAAACTGAGCAAAAGCTTCTGGCCATCTAGTTGTCGCTGCTTCTAGCCAGCGCTTTCTCCACGCCTGGGCTTGAGAGGGGAGTCAGATCTGTCTGTGGACGTTGGGACATGGGCACTGAAGTCAGGTACCACTTCAGAGCAGGTGGAAGCACTGTATCGAGGTGATGTATGGCCCCCAGCCACCTCCTCGGACTAGAGGAAAGAACTGTGAACTAATGCTGGGTCCCAAACCTGGATCACTTAGCCCAGGTCAGTGTGGCACAGGCTCCCTCAGTAAGGACTGAGGCTGAGTCACCTCCGTTACCAGTAGTCAACACCAGCAATACTTCTCTCTTGGCGTGACACTGAGACTCATGAGACTGGACCCAGTATTGGTACCAGAGCTTAATGGTGCTTGCAGATCTTTTGCTGTCTTCCTGACACAAGCATGCACCCTTCTTACCAGGGGCAGCACAGCACTGCCTACAACACCCCTGCTTTTTCCCTCTCTGCAGGCATGCACCACTGCCCCCTGATTCCCAGCCAGGGATTCTCTAGATAAGGAAATGCCACGTCTTGTAGTGTTTGCTGGTCCCCAGGGATCCCCAAAGTTCTTACTACCAGTGATTTTCCTCTTGAAGGACCAGACCTCAGATCTTGTATGGATGAGTCTTTACACAGCTGATTGGGCTCTAGGGCCACATTAAGGACTCTGAACATCTGTACACCTGTCATCAGGAGGAAGCACGTTTAGGTTTTCGGCCAGTTCAAGTGGGAAATGTCCACCTGCCAGCAGCAGAGACTGTTGACTACAGTACGAACTTAGTATTGCTGTTCACATGAGTCTTCCTTCCTCCTCTGTGTCTATTGTCAACCCAGCATCATGTCCCAAGCAGCAGGCATGACAGCCAGGCGGATTCCACCAGGGCTTCCCTCTCTTCCCCAGTTGTGGTTGGTGCCCGTACTGTTTTTCTCAAGCCTGAACTGAGATTAGTGGGACTTCACCATTCAAAATGGAATTCTCTCAGGCTCCCATGGTAGTTATCCTTATACATCATGACCATGGGAGCTTGATATAAATCCAGTCCTTGCCCCTCTTCCACCCCTTTTCCTATCCATCTGTGGAGACTGATCTCATGGGAAGCATCTGACCAGCTAGGAGTTCCAGGCATCCCTCGGCTGTATCTGTTCCACTGCTTCCTTCTTCCCATGAGGAGAGTAGGGAACGTTCACTGCGGGGTCTAGGATGACTAAGCAAATTAATCAGTTCAAATTTAGAAGTGTGACACTCCTCCACCACCTCTCTTCTCAGCTCCAGTCTGGTTTGTGACCCAGGACCTCCAGACACTTATTTTTGCACTGACCTCTGGAGCCCTCAGACAACATTTACTGTTCAGGAGTACCTAGGCATTCCTGCTGACAAGGATCATGCTTCAGCCTACCTGCAGCCCCTGCAGCATTTATGAGATGCTTGGCAGCAGTAGCTGTTGTGCCTGGGCCAGGGAGACTTGAAGTTAAATTTACACTTCTGAGATATTTAGACTGAACGTTTTTGTTTCTTGAGAGGGAGAGAGCAGCATCTTCACTCGACTTCCTCCTCCACCACCAAACACCTGTTGCATCCTTGAGTCTGCACTCTCCTTTTCTGCATCTCCTCTGCTGGCAGCTCTCCCTGTGTGCCCTGTCTCACTGAACTTTTAGCCCTGCCTTCATCTCATGCCTTGCAGCTGCCTTTTATGTGGCCTGGTTTGGTCTTTGCTCTCTCAAATGCAAAAGCTGCTGCCACATCCATTCTGCATGACTCTGCATCATCACCATTGTGCTCAGATTAGTAGTGTAGCTGAATCAGAGTAACGTCTAGCACGGGACTCTGTTCCACCAGATGCTAGAAGAAACAGCCCCTGCCCCAAACGCAATCCAGTCTACATTGTAACAGAGAAGTGAAGCCAGATGGTGGGTGGAATAAAGAAAATATTACCCCATCTTTAAAGGTGGGGCGTTGAGGCACAGGGCATGAGTTGTCCGAGTGATCTAGGAAACTCATGTCGGAATCCAGCTGAACCATTAGCTCTCGTCTGCCTCTGAAGGGGTAATTGGCATGTTTAGCCAAGGGTTTACCTCTGCACAGTGCTCTCACTTGGGCTTGTGAAGCTGCTCTGGATTTACACTGGTGTGCCTGAGAATGGAGAGTGGCCTGCTTGGCTTACTTGGTGCTGTCCCTCTCCACGGGATGGGCTGTGGGGCGGTGGCTGGAGTGATGGCTGCACTTTCTTTCCCTTTCCTTGCAGGGAGTTTGTGGAACAGCCCGGTGACTCTTCCCCAGTCTGTATTTACATGCGAGATGAGGTAAGTCACCAGCTCCCTCCCTCTGTCCTTGAAAATAAGGAAAGCCCAGCACTACTTTCCAACCTGGAAAATGTTTTCTCCCCGACCTTTCTTGAAAGGGGAAGTTGAAGAGCTTTGGTCTTTTCAAAGCCTGACGTGTTTGTATGGAAAAAAAAGCTCTGTTGGAACATAACCCAGGGCTGCTCAGACCTCTGAGCCCATAAAATGCTCTCAATGACCTGCTTGTGTTTTTCTCGGCTTCTTCTGAAACCCAAGAGTCAAAACAGTGGTTTCATTTTAATAAATATTTGCTTTCCGCCAAGTTTTGATCTCCTTGCATTAGCGTTTCTGTTTAATATGTTGTGTGTGAGCAGAGTGGGGCCTGCTCTCCTGAGATGGCCCCAGTGTCTCCTGCTGACCTCTGGGAGCGGGTCAAGGAGGAGGTAGAGGCTGAGGACCTGCAGTCTCTGCGTGGGATTGCTGCCTCTGGTGTTCCCTCTGAGGTGGAAGTGTCCCTGGCTGGGCGGTTCTGAGACATGCTCCTGTCCCGTATGCAGCTGTCTCGGAAGTGGCAGCACCCTGAGCTCTGCCGTCAGCATGGGTGCCACGTGCTGGCCTGAGGCTGCCGGTTTGGGCCCTGCTGGTTGACTTTTTGGCTGGCAGGCAGGTGCCTTAAACCTGTGCCCCTCTGTCTCCCTTTGCAGATAGCAGGGAGGGATGCCCTGGAGAAGACAACACTGAAACTGCTTGGCTTGACTGGAGGCAGCGCCATTATCAGGTTGGGAGGAGTGAGATGTATTTCCAGCTTGGGCACTTCCCCTTTCTTCCCTCTATTTTTCACCCCAGTGGTAAATTTGTTTTGTTTCAAGGATGAAAAAAATGCATTAAAAGTTCAAAGAGAAAAACATCGCGGCACTCAGTAATTATTGTATTTCCCTGTTTATCTGAAACTGCTTCCCAGATGTGCTTCCCACAGCTGCAGATGCTGGCACTGACCAGTTGTGTTGTGCAGATTAAAGGGGCTTGCATAGATGGGCTTTTTTTTTCGCTTGAGTGAATCGGATAATTCCAAGCTAAAGTCCCTCTGAGAGTAGGACAGATCCTGCCATTGTACCTTTCCTGCTTTGTATGGCATGCATGTTCAACTCTCAGGCCCTGCAGCGCCTCCTCCTGGCTGGGGCGAAGGGTGTCCGTCTGTCTGGTTTACTAGCCCTGCTCAGTCTGTGGGAGGTTGGGTGCCTTCCAGGGCTGACGGCTGTCCTTTTCCCCAAAAGGGAGACTTCTTCCATGGAGTGAGGGCTGTTCACAGGCCTTTCAGACTTCAGAGTAACTAGGACTGGTTTTCTTTGACTGTCCTTAAGAAGCAGCTTGTGAGTGCCGGGGTTCTTTGTGCTCTGCAGTCCCTCTGTGTGGAGCACGGTGGGAACAGGGCTGGCTGTCCAGGCTCTGTGTCAGTGATAGTGCTTTCATTCCTTCCTTTGGCATCTCCTTACAGGGTTGTCATGAAGAAGCACAGTTCATCTGGCCAGGAGGAGGCTGTGGGTGCTGCAGCCCAAGCAAATGAGCCTCCACAGAGGTCAGTCTGCACTGAAGGATCTGTGGATCTGCCTCTACTTCAAACAAACACATTCCCAAAGGACTTGGACCACAGAGATGTGTCTGCCTCCTTAAAGAGCTGTACGGATGAGCAGCCCAATGCCTTGGCCAGGTCAGGGGGGCTGCAGGCTGCTGTAGCACCTGTCCCCTTCGTCCCTTTCTCTGGAGGTGGGCAGTGTCTTGGAGAGTCTCCCGCAGCTGCAGCAGTTCCAGTGTCAGACATGCCATCTTCAAAGCTGCCAACATCTCTCTGTAGTCCTGGAGGCCCTTCTAAGCCAAAAAAGACCAGGACTAGCCAGGGACAGCCAAAGGAGCATGAGCAGGTAAGGGGAGCTCTGTTCATGTGGGGTGTCTTGGTTAGGGAGTGCATTTCTCTCATTGTGCTTTGCAGAAAGCAGGTCATCTGTAAAGAGACACTTGCCAGTGCCTAGCATTGTTTATCCTATAACATGAGCATTGAGCTGTGGCCTTTGAAGAGGAGGAAATTGTGTTAGCTAGGAGTGCCTCCCTCTGGGATGAGTGACTGATACTGCAGAAGGAGGTGAGCAGTGGGGATTTAGACTTTGCTTCCAGCCCTGAGCTGGTCTGGGCTTCGACAGGTGTGGTGTCTGTTGAGCTGCGTGCTTGGAGGGAAGGACACAGCCTGGTGGGGAGCGCAGCCTACGAGAACCGGATGTTGTGGCAGGTTCCATATAAGCCACAGCCCAAATGCCTGATAGGGCCAGGTGCAGTCATCAAATGCCTCTTATCCCTATGAACAAAGAGCTGAGACTTCATTTGCTGCTTGCTTTGTGGTTCTACAAGGGTGAGGCAGGATTTCAGAGTCCAGGTTTACATGTTCTAATCTGCTGTGGGTGCACATGTGGATCAATTACCTTTGGTGTAGTCAGGTTTGTTCCACTGTCGCAAGGTTTGAGAAGAAGTTCTTGGGCTCTGTTCAGCCTGACAGGAGCCCCATCCATGGGAGGTGTTTTGCTTGCAGTCTGTGCTGGGATAGTGCCCTGTCCTGAAGCACTGCAGCCTGACCCACGGGCACCTGTCTCTGTGGGACCCCAGATGCCTCTGCACCACCCAGATCTTGGTGGAGTCCAGTGGCTGTTTCTAGCCCTAAGATTCTTGGATGTGCCTCTCTGGCTGCAGTCTTTCCCAAGCCTTGCTTTGGGACCTGGAGCTCTGCAATCCAGCTTCCTGTCCCTAGACCAGCACCTGCCCCCTTCCCTTCCTCACCCCTCTACTTCTCCCTAGCTCTCTACTTGCACATACACCATGCCTCAGAGCTCCCTTTGGCTCTGGATCTGGCTTCTGGGTGCCCAGTGGGCAGTAGGGCAGAATGCAGGAATAGTAGTTTGCTTTGCAGACTCAGGTAGTGTTTGCTTTGCAGAGGAGTTCCTGACCCACCAGCCTGTCTTATGAAGAATAAAAGCAGAGTCCTCAGACATAGGCCAAGCCAGGGCGCACCTGTGCCTGTGTGTTCAGGCCAGGCAGGGCCCCCCTGGGTTCTCCCTCTCTGCCCAATCTACTACCAGGAAAGACAGCTGTGTCTTCTGTGCCCCTCCTTAGCCATCTGCCTGCGCTGATGAGCTGCAGGTCCCTCCCTTGTCCATTGTTTTTTGGGTTGGGCCAGCAGTTGGGACCATTGCAGCCTGGTGGGGCCCATCTGAATGCAACAGCGGCATGCCTGGGGCAGGGGCAGATCTGCTCTGTACATAGTGGGACTCGGAGGTTCCTATGCCAACAAGGAGCAGACAAAAGGTTTAGGCATGTCCCCACCCTGCCCATTGTCACAGAGACCCTGTCTGCACTTGCCTGGCTCTGCGGCATGTAGCAGCTGCCAAAGTACAAGCACACCTGCATGTCTTGAAGCAGCTTTCATGCAGCCGGTGAGCTGCCAGAGCAGAAGGCAGCATTAGCTGCAGGAGGAACCGTTACAGCTGGCTGTAGGCAAGGGGTGTCCGCATGTAGATTTACATCTGAGCTGTCCCCGTTTCTGCTGGTTTCTACAGCTCGGAAGCAGAGGCTAGACCTGGAGGTCCCGAGAAGCAGCAGAGCAGTGCTTTTCCAGCTCTGTCATGAATATTCATGTACATTCCAGAGTGGCTGCTCCCTTCTGAACTTTGGCATCAGACCCCTTGGAGAAGGGGCTCAGCCGCAGGGCTGACAGCATGCTTTCTGCTTACCCAGGAACAATCGCTTGCTCTGGCTGCTGCCCGATTTGCAAGGAGGTGGGTGTGAAGGGGACTCTGCTCCTTTGCTGTAGGCCTGCACCAGCTCATCTCTATAGGCATGACCTGTTCTCTTGCCTGTGGTGGGGTTGCCATTCTCCTGCCCAGCAGAGCTGGGGGGGCACCCTTGGACTCTGTGCACGGGAGCTCTGGCCTACCTCGAGGTTCCTTACCGCTCCAACAGGACTTCAGTGTGGTGCAGCCCTGTGCCTCTGGAATTGGTATCCCCTCCCAGCTCTTGAGAGCTGCCTCGGCTTTTGCGGGCTCCATCCTGTCCGAGGGTCTCTGCCCTTGCGTGAAACGTGGGTGATCCTGACTGCCACTTTGATCTCTGCTTTTGCTGCTGATTGATGGCATGGCGCTCCCTCCTGTTCCTGCCACTCCCTGCTCCCCTACTCCCGCAGCAACGCCAGAGCCAGGCTGGCCATGTGGCATCTGCTTTTTGTCCCTCTTCAGTCCTGAGGAAAAAACCCAAAACAAAACAAAGTATTTTTAAACATCAAAGGTCCATTTTCAAGTGAAGGAATCTTCCCATTAACATTGTGCCTGTGTGTGGTTTTTGGATTTGAAGAAAGGCTGGATAAAATCTGTGCTGCGTCCCTTCATTTCTGTGCGGAGCGTGGCTCGCAGACCCGCTGCATGCTGATTTGGATGTCAGAACATTTGTTACTGGAAGGTGCCTTTGCTCTGAATTGCCCTAGAGAGTGGTGCTAGCTGCCTTGGAGAGGAGCAGGGTTTGGCCACCCTGCCTTGAAGTCTGGCAGCTTTTCAAGCCTCCCATCTCCTCCACTTTTCAGGACTGAAGCAATGATCTCCATTAGAACTGGGCTGCTACTGATGTTGGGTTGTCTTGTATGGGTGAGAGTGGCCAGATGCACTGCAGGCCTGAGAGGGGGCTCTGGCATCCTGACCTATGGGATACCTGAGCAGCAAAAATAGAGAATTTGAAAAAGCCGGTGTTCTTGGGGCATGAAGATCCCTAGTTAGCAGGGCTGTGCCTTTTGCCCTCAGCTGCTCAGTGGTTGTTGGCAGGGGGAGGTGATTGGGAAAGGTACAATTCCTCCCCCCTTAAATTATCTGACTGGAGGTAGGAACCGCCTGGCAATGACTTCACCCTCTAGAATGGTGATGGAGACTGTCCCTCACCCTGACTTCCTATGCAGAGCGCCCTGGACTGGGCGTGCCTGGGCATAGCCGACTGCCACCTCTTTCTGAGCAGGCCTGGGGAGTCCCTTGCAGCCTGTAAGGATGGAGCCTGCCTGCTGCTGGGTATGAGGTGCCTGGCGAGGAGGTTCTGTCCAGAGCACAAGCTTTTAGAGGATGGGCCTTCAGGACTTCTAATGAGAGACTCATTTATGCTATTTAAGACACTGGGTAAGTGGGTGATGTGCCTATGGGAAGAGGAGCCTGGCTGAGGCGCTCAGGCCGTGCAGTAGGGGAATTAGTCTCCCCCTGAGATGATCCCAGATGTAGACCAGGGTGCTGGGTATGAGGGTGGCAGGCAGCTGTTCTGCTCTGCTGTGGGTCAAGGGACACAAGCAAAAATCCAGGGGGGCAGTGCAGCTGCTGGAATGGGAGGCATTGTCATGCCATGGCCTCAGCGCCCCTTCGGTGATGTGCCGCGTGGTGCCTGCAGGTGCGAGCACATCCCCCGTAGGCAGCCAGGATCCAGCTGCTGTACCTCCTTCCAGGCACTAGCTCAGCAGTGCAGGTCTAGCTACATGTGTCTGCAATTCAGGGCAGACTCACTGCTGTCAAGATGCGGTAGTGCTCTCAGCTGTATTCATGCCTGACCAGCACAGAGGCACAGGCTGTGCTGGGGCTGCTGCCATCATGCGTGCCCGGAAAGTGTCAGGGCAGGTGTGTGGTGGGACGAGGGATGTAACAGTGTGAGGATTTGCCCCATGGAGAGGATGAGGGGTTTGCTATTCTGACTGGCTGGTGGAGGCCTTTGGGGTGAGAAGGGCATTGGCCTTGTGAACGGGGGGGCGGGGGGCTGGGGCTGCCTTCTGGAAGGTGCAGCTCCCCGTGGGAGCATGGAAGAGCAGTGCTGCCAGGCTGTGCTGACTTCAGCTAGGAGCCTGTAGCCACAAGCCAGGTTCTGGGGGGATCCACCTGCCTCTGCTGCTAGCCTGGGTGCTTGATCTGGCAGCCTTGGTGGCATGTGAGGAGCTGCTAGCAAGAGGGTCTGGAGTTCTTGTTCGTGTCCAGAGCTGTCAGCTGCAGGGCCTGTCTGTCCCCTCAGCTTTCTTCTGAGGGGTGGCTGTCCTTGCATGGTTGGGTCTGCAGGGCGTGCTTGGAGAGGGTTGTTCAAGGCAGTGAAGTGTAACTCTGAGATGTCCCACTGCATGGGGGAGCATGTTTACGTGCAAGGGAGCCCTGAATGTGGAGGAGAGGCCTGATTCGGAGGAGGTCCAAGCCAGACCCTCTCTGACCCTGCGGCATCACCTGCCTCTGTGGCTGGCCCCAGGGGCCAATGTGCAAAAGACTCATGGCTGAGGGCTGTTGGCAGCTCGGGGGCACTCCATATGCTCCCAGCCCAGGGACACTGCTGCTCTGGGCACTCCTCCTCCCCCTGCCCAGGGAAAGCTGCAATCAGGCGCCTTCACCCTCTAGTTAGAGCTGACTCCACTCAACTTTCTAAAAGTAGCCGAGGGTCCCACCCACACAACCTCGCTCTTTTAATTTCTCAAATTACCCTTTGGTGCCCACAAATAGAGCCAACCTTGCCTTGTAATTTGTGTTGTCTTTGCTGACAATTGAGAGCGACTCACTCTGTTCCCAGGGGGCCTGTGCATGGGGGGAGGGCAGAGCAGAGGGGGCCAGAAGCGGGGGAGCCCTTGTAGGGATGTGCAGGAGTATGTCTGGCTGGGAGGCAGATGGGAGGCTGGGAAGGTGAGATGGAGATGCTGGGGGACATTCATCACTAGGATGCTTGGTCCATGGGGCCTTGGGTTAGGTCAGGCAGACAGCTGGCTGTGAAGGGCTCCAGGCTGCAGAGCTGCATGTTAACAGGGAAGTTCACGTTCTGCCAATCCCTGCCCATTGTATGCTGGGGTTCATTGCAGCCTCTTTGGCCTAGTCTCAAACTCACACGTCCTCCAGGGCTTCTGGGTCTCAGCAGGCTGCACGTGTGGGTGAGGAGAAGTCTGCTCTCCACTCTGGGCAGCTGAAAGCAGGGCAAAGCCTGCACATGGGCCTAGGAAGAGGATGGAGCATGAATTCCTGGGCAGGAGGAGAGTTCTTGCTGATTGAATGGATGGGCAAGGCTGGGTCTTAAATGTGCAGTGCAGGAAAAGGCAGGTGAATAGGCAGTCAGCGCCAGAAGCTCTGACCAGGCTGTGCTACATGGGCTTCAGGGTCCCGCTGTGTTTGCTTCACGTTTGAGACTAACCTGTGCTTGTTTGCTCTGCAGCTGCTGGAGCGGGAGCCAGTCGTGTGTCACCTAGACCTGCAGCCAGCGCTGCCTCCTGGCCCAAAAGACTTCCCTGACGAGTTCTTTGAAGTCACGGTGGATGACGTGCGGAAGCGCTTGTCCCAGCTGCAGAGTGAGAGGCAAGTGCCTTTCCCATGAGCAGTCCCAGTGCTCGTGTCTCATCTCACACTCACAGAGGAGAGCACGTGGCTGTGCCGTTGAGTGCTGGCATCCAGAAGCCAGTCAGGGGTTGGTTGGGTCCGTGATTTGGGCTTGGTGTGTTCTGGAGTCCTGGCTCCCACTGCCCACTTTAAGGCTTTTTAGATCACTTGGCTCAGAATGGGAGCTGTGATGTGCAGGCCTGGAAGGAGTGAAATCCAGAGAACTGGGCAGCAGCCAGAACATGGAGCAATCTGGGGTGACCTTAGGAGATGTTGGTCTTGCTGCAGATTTGTCCTGCGTCCTTGGAAGAAAACCCTAACTGTTCCCAGCTGTAGGCTGGCTCTGGCATGCTTTTGAATTAGCATCAGGCTGCTCTACAGCCTTCTAGCTGCACATAGCCCCTCTTCCTTCCCTGGGCTGCAGGTGGCCTGTGGAGTGGGGTGGGATCACTGCCAGGGAAGGTCTGGCTGCCTTAGGGCCTTTGCGCTGCCAGAGCAGTCCATAAAGCTGGTTGTGTCTCAGGCCTGTCACTGAGGTGAAGTGTCTTCTTCACAGAGGTGTGAAGGACTTAGCCCCATAATGCTTGTGAAGCGTTTAGCGTACTCCTTTCTGCCATGTCTGGGGGAAATGACGAGAAGGCCTTGGTGTTCGTGTGGTGAAGGTGCAGAGCTCTGCGTTTGGGTGGACTGCCCAAGACATGGTGCCCTCTTCCCCCACCCCTGCCCCACATGCGTTCATGTGCATGCAGAGCTGCTGCTCCTGAAGCCGGGTGCTTCGCAGCCCAGAGCCAGCCTGAGCGCCAGAAGGCCAAGGCATCTCGTGCTGCTCCTGCCACGTGTGCCGTGGCCTGACGTCGGGGTGATGGCTGATAACTCGGCGGGCGTGGCTGCTCCCCCTGTGACTAATGAGTGACATGCTGTGACACATGGCTTGATCCTGCTACCAGCAGAATGACTCCCATCAACTTCAAAGGGAGCTAGCTCTGGCCCGCAGCCAGCCAGCAAATCCCCATCGCTTTGATGGCAGAACGGCTGCGTTCCACTGCCGCTCGCTGGAATAAGCCAGCTCTGAGACATTGTCCCAAGGTGACCAGTAAGCCAAAAAACGTGGGGATGCATAGTTGCCCCAGGGCTGCGTCTGTCAGGAACTAGGCACTCATGCTGGGAAGGTTCTGGATTCTCAGCTGAGTTTGGGACGAGGTGGGCCAGGTGAGGGGAGCTGCCTCCCTGGGGTGAGTGCTGTATGCACTGGTGTCACTTCAGTCTGAATCTTCTATAAATCCTTCCTGCGCGCTGCCCATGGCGCTGTCTGCTTGAGACCATTCTTCCAAGTGCTCCAAAATCCACATGAACCCACATTGGCCTGGAAACTGCTGTGCTCCTTGTGGGTATAGTTAGTGGTGCGGATTTGGGATCATTTGGGCAAGGGGTTCCTGGAACGCAGCCCCTCAGAAGGACTTTGTTTTGAAATCTGCTGATTCTTACAACTCTTTTTGCCCGCAGACAGGGATAAAAATAAAGGCAAGATGCACATGCCATTGACTCAGTGCGATGGCTGCATGATGCAGCATTTCAGAGGCTGTCAGACTATTATTCTGGTAACATGAATTGGTGTGTGAGGCTGAAGTAAGCCAGCAGCCTGGCCTACAAAGCACAGTACCTGTGGTGAAAGTGCCTCTACTCAGTAGCTGAATGGCTGTGAATAGTGCTGGGCTGGGAGAGACTGCCCAAGTACCTTTTCTCTCCACAGTTGTCCTGTGCCTGGGTCCGGGCCCTGCCCTCTTTTCCAAAGGCTAAAGGGATTGCACGTGGAAAGGGTTCATGTGGAGTGAAGGCTGCTGTAGCTCAGCATTGCCCTGAGTGCCTTGTGCCCTTCCAGAATGGGAGAGCCGGTGTCCAGGACCTGCTTGGGACAGAAGCTGTAGGGAATAAACAATGGTGTTTTCATGTCTCTGAGACAGGAAAGCCTATGAAGGAGAAGGAGGCCCAAGGCCTGTGTTGGCTGGTAATGGTCACACAAAGAGGCTGGGTGCTGTGGGTGAAGAGAGCACCTTGAGGGACTTGGGCCTGGGCTCTGAGGTGGCTATGGTGGCGGTGGGATGGGGCTGGGGGCTGGTGTCATGGGGGGAGGGCAGAAGGACCTGGGACAGGGGGCAGTGGTGGGAGTGGGGGCTGCCCAGAGCTGCACTTGACCTGTTTGGGCTGTTTATCTTGTAAATGGGTCATAAAGTGGCAGATCTGACAGGTAATCTACCTTGTCCTCTTCTGTAGGAAACGCCTGGAAGAGACTCCCTTAATGACAAAGTCCATGAGGGAAGCTCAGATGAAGGAGAAGCTGGAGCGTTACCCAAAGGTAGCCTGTTCTTCATCTCCATTCCTGTGCTCATTGGTCACTGTGAATTCAAGGGGTCGGATCTCTGCAGGGACCAACAGGGCCACGGTGGGCAGGTGCTCTGGCTTGCCTCTCTGGTGATGTCTCTGGGAAATCAGGAGGTGTATGCTGCTGGAGCGAGCCATGGACAGGATGGTGCTCAGAACCAGCAAGCATGCCCACAGCAGCTGGCCTGTTGCCAGGCCCCCTGCGCCCTCCTGCTGCTGGCTGCTCAGCTCTTGGGGGGGAAAGATGGTGCCATTGGGAGGCTCCCTGCTGCAGGGGCCGGGGGTGCTCAGAAGTGGTGATTCACTGAAACCACGAGCTTGTCAGAGCACAGACTGTGCATCCTATGAGACACGTTCTGTCTCAATGCTGCTGTAGTACAAACAGCATCATTACCCTCCCTGGAGACCAGATCTGATGGTCACAGATTCTTAGAGAGCCAACCAGCTCAGGGGCCCTGAATGGCCTCCTGGCAGTGGAAAGGTGCAGCCTCTGAGGGAAGAATGCATCCATCTGGTGTGACCTCCATGCAGAGCAAAGACTGCCTGGCTTCAGCTCTGCTCCAGGTTTATCTCATGTGAGCAAGGCAATGACTTGGAGGGCAACTGCTGGAGCTGATGCAGCTGTCTGTCTAGGTGGTGCTGCGGGTTCACTTCCCAGACCGCTATGTTCTGCAAGGTTTCTTCCGCCCCAATGAAACAGGTAAGTGTATATCTGCTCCCATCTTACAGGCAGCACCCAGCCTTCAAAGCCGTGTGGCATGGGGATATGGCAGTGCACAGGAGGGTTCTGGATGGGTCTGCATCATGTGTGAGGGAGGGCTACATTGCCCTGAAGAAGTTGCATGGTTACACCTGCAGTCATCTGAGCTGCATGCTCTTTTAAATGGAACTAGCGCAGCTTGCTCCTGTTGCTCCAGGGAGTGGGGGAGGCAAGGCTCCAAGGGGTTGGCCTCATCCAGAGTCAGTATGAGGAAGGGCTTTATCTCAAGGCTGTTGGGAGGGATGGTGCCAGGCACCTTGGAGTTGCAGTATCCTGCCCAGAAGAGTCGCAGTGATGTCCCAGCTGATGGCACACTCATTCCCAAACAATGCAGTGTTGTCCCTGTACAGGACAAAGCCTTCTTCCAGCCAGAGTCCTGAAGAGAAGGGCTTGGGAGTATATGAGAACAGGTTGAATTCAGCTAGTGGTTTTAAAACTGCCAAAGGCCAAGCTGAAAATTGGGCCCTCTCCAATGGAGCCGAAGCAGCAGGGGGGTTACAGGTTCCTGCATCTTGCGGGCCACACAAGGGAGCGTGGCAGGGCACACATTTGGCTGCTCTTCCAGCCATTCACTGACATTCTCTGCCCTCTGGGGAGTCAGGCACCCCGTGCCCATTAGATGTCTTGACTTGCCCTCAGAAACAGGTGCTGTCCATTAGGCCTGAGAACTGGGGACCAGAGCCTCTGGGTTGGGGCCCCCTGCATGTGCTGAAGCTGCTTCTGGACATCCGACTACCAAGAGTAGCATTTGAAAGCTGCTGCTGCCAGGTGTGCTGTGGATCTTGTGCTTGGGCCCAGCAGACCCCTTTCCTCTGCTTTCTTTCCTCCACAGTTGGTGACCTGAGAGGCTTTGTGAGAAGCCATCTTGCAGATGCAGAGCTGCCATTCTACCTGTGTGAGTGTAGTGGGTGTTTGTGCCCACCCCTGCCCTTGAGCCCTTCCCTGGAGTGACACCTGACATGAGGCCTGTGCAAGAGTTTCCCCCTTATCCTCCCCTGGGGCAGCACCCTGAAACAGGACCTTTTCCACTGTGCCTTGCCCAGAGCATGAGGAGTGTCACTGCTGTCTCAACCCTGCCAGGGTCCTGCCTGGGTGCACAGCAAGGACACACCTTGCAAAAGGGTGCTGTTAACCTCCCCCAGAGCAGTGGCATGGTCATGAAGCTGCTGTCCTAATGTGCAACTTGTTCTTCCCTGCAGTTATTACACCTCCTAGGACCATCCTGAGTAATGAGAGCTTGACCCTGTTTGAGGTAAGGGCTGGTTCTCTTCCTTGGCTTGCTGTCCTCCTCTCCCAGCTGCCTCTCTTTACTCTGGAATGGGAGCAGATAATGTGAGGGTCCCTGGCACTCCAGGCTAAGTCGCAGCTAATGGGATTGGGTGTTTTGGAGCAGAGCACGTCAGTGGGGAGGTCTTCCGTGTGGAGCAAGGTGTGTTGCCTACAGTAGGGAGGGGCCTGGCACTGACTCAGCTGCTGTGTGGGTGGGTAGCAGCTGCTGTTCCACGCAGCTTTCCTCTGAGGAACTAGGTGAGTGCAGGAAGCTCTGTGGACCTGTGCTCTGGCCCAGTGATATGGGGCTAGGAGACCATTGCTCCTGTCTGCTATGGTGGACAGTGGTCTGTGGAACGAGAGGGTACAATGGTCTGGTGCTGCAGGATACCTCTGGGCTCAGTGTAGCCTCCAGCCCTGGGCATGATTGGGCTTAGGGGGCTGGAGGGCTGTGGAGGACGCATCTGCCGTGCAGCACAATCTCTCATGGACTTTGGTGGAAGAGAGCCTAGTGCAACAGCTCATGAACAATTGTATCTGCAGGGGCTTAAATCTCATGGGTGTCATGTTCCCACCCAGAGGCCTGGCCTCTGCCTCATGCCCAGGCTATGGTGAAACTACTGTGCCAAAAGCTGGAGTTAGCCCTGGACACAGCTTATCTGCATGACTTCAGTGAGCTGAGCTGCTGTCCTTGCTGCCCAGCACCCGGGCCTGGGGAGTGTGTGGCAGTGCCAGCCTTCCCATCTCTGCTGGTGCTGAGCACAGCTCGGTCTGCGTTGTGCTCCAGGAATCGCAGTGTGGGAGCCCATGGGCTGCACCTGGCCAAGCAGCCTACGTGGGGCTCTGTCCATCTAGGCCTTCCCGCACGCCACCTATGCCTGATCCCTCCCTGAGCATGCCAGAGTGTCTGGCAGCCCTCCCCGGGGCGGGAGCCGGACGCTGTGTGTGTCTGCAAGACACAATGTCTTCTTGGTGGAGAAGAGCCAACTGAGTGTTGTTTCTCTTCAAAGCCACTTCAGATATTTTAATTAATAACAGAGATGCCAGTGGAAAGCTCGTCGTGCCTTTGAATGGAAGATTTTCCCACTCCCTGTGAGGGCAACTACTCCTAGCTCCCCGCGTTTGTGCTGCATCACCCGCAGCCGCCACCCAGAGTGGTCCCTGGTTCCCACACGGCTCTGTGGGGGAGGTGGGGAAAGCAGGTTTTGTCTGCATAGTCCGGGGAAGTTCCAGGGAAAGGAAACGTGATGCTCTAATGGCACGTGTGGAGGAGCCGCACGTGGAAGGTAGCGGGAAGTGTGCTGCCCTCCTGGAGTGCAGGGCACCAGGGTACTGTTCTGCCCCCCTCCCTGGCAAGCTGCTCCCAGCCCTGCCTGTCCCTAACCCCTACTCTGTGCTCTCTGCTTTGCTCCTAAGCTGCTTCTGTGAGCAGGTCACATCCATCAGCTGCAGTTTCCTTTCTTTCAGTTCCTTTTTCCCCACTTTACTGCTCCAACAGCTATCAGTGATAGGCACTCCCTGGGAAGGACTCAGATGACTTTTGCTGCCGTCTTTCCCTATACTGGACTGGCAGGAGTGTTTGCTGCCATCTTCCCATCTGGGCTTCCTTACCTTCTCTTCTTTGTCCCTGCTAACCCTGTTGACTCCCCTGCGTGCCTCTGATTCTACTTCCCTCTCACTCCTGTCTGCCAGAGTGCCATGGACTTCCCCTCTCCACTGTCTCTTCTCCCTCTAGAATGGTCTCCCGGATTAGGTTTGGGTGTTAACTGATGCTGCGCACCTCAAACCTACCTGCTCCCATGCTTGCCACACTGGCGTCGTCCCTGATTGTGCCCCACCTTGCTCTGCTTCTAGATCCTCTCCCTTGTTGCCCTCCTCTTTCCTCCACACCATGTTCTGCCTTTTTGCAGTCCTGAAAGCTGTGGTTTTCTGGCTCTGGCTAGTCCTTCCTGCAGACCGTCCAGAACCTTCCTTGTCCCCAGCTCCCAGTGCTAGCGGCCCTTCCTCTTCTGCAGGGAGTTCCAGCTGCTCTGCCTTGGCTGTCCCTTCCTCTGGGTCGTTCTCAGACTCTGCCAGATCTGTTCCTCTTGTGTGTCCCATCCCTGTTCCTGAAACACCGCCTGCTGTGGGAAGCTCTGGGCAGCACTCACCATCTCTGCTTGGGGCAGAAACTGTGTTCCCTTCTCTTCGTATATCTGTTGCCCAGGGCGCTGCGTGTTACTGGTTCCCATGGATGGGCAGTTCACCAGCTGTGGCATATATCATGGAATTCACCCCTTGATACATAGGCTGAGTCTGTTGGAAAGCACGTAGAGGTATTGCAGTTGGGTATATTTGGACCCCACCAAAGTCTCCTTTAGGCTGCTCTGAGATCCCAGGATAGTTAATTGAGCCTGATTTCTTGTGCTAGGCACGTGCCCTTTTTAATGGCTTCACTGGGAAGCAAATACTTGTTCCCGCTTAAAATCTGACGTTAAATGCAGAGCCCTAAGGCCAGGACATTTGGCTTGTGAAAGGTTTCAGTGGGGTAACTTGCCTAGAGAAGGGGCTTATGTTTTTCCCGTCTTAGAAGACGAGACTGGGAGGCCATTTGCTGAAACCGAGGGGTGGCAAATCGAGAAACGATAAAAGGAAATGCTTTATTCACCCACCGCATAACTAAACCTCAGGACTCACTGCCATGGGCTGTTACTGAAGCCAAGAATTTAGCAAGATCATGGAGGGATTGGACGAGTAACATGACTACCCAGAATTGTCAACCAAATGTGGGAGGGGTCTAGGATGTCATGCTTCAGCATTTGTGACAGTCTCTATCTGTTAAAGATTGCACTTGAAACCCTTGGAAAATAGGATTTTGTGCACTTTCCTATGAAGTTGCTAGCACTAGGTACTATTGGAGATGCAATACTGGACTGGATGGACCACTGGCATGGTCCAGTAAAGTGATTTCCATTCTCATCCAGTCACTCTGTATTTTTTTTATCTAATTTCCCTAGTTTGGGGGGGCAGCAGGAAGAAGAAATCCAGTGTGCTTGGCCTCCTTGGCTTTGAAGCAAGTTGCAGATAGTAGTGGAATTTATTAGCTAATGGGCCTGACTTCCGGGCTGGGACCCTGTGCAGCACATCAGACCTGTGCGGAGTGGGTGTACAGTGCTAGCAATCGCAGCATGCCACCCATGGGGAGTGTCCTCTGCCCACTCGGGAGAGGTGTGGTGCAGAGTTTGTGATAAGCCTGGTGAGTATGTGGAGTGGCAAAGGAGCTGTGAGCCTTTGGTGTGGTATGAGGGCCCAATCTGCAGTCATGTTACTTGGGAGATGACATCTGCTACTGTGTTTCAGTCGTGGCGAAAACCTCAATGCTGACATGGTTCACCTGGCGTAGGACTGCTTCTGCCCGTGTAGCTTGTGTTGCTGGCAGAGGCTCCATCAGGTGCATTGCTAAAGTGCTTTTTGGAGCAGTTGACACCTACACGTGGGAAGGGGTTGCAGCTGTAGTGGTGATAGTTGACCTCCCTGTGCTGCTCACTGTATTTGCAAGGTACCAGGCCTGCAAAGTAGTTGCTTCCCAGATTACTACTGCAGTCCTGAGCTGGGTGCCTGGGATGGAGCTGGGTGTCCGTGCGCCTGGCCCGCTGTCATTATTTTTATCCACCTTGGCAATGACTAGTGCAGAAACCTCAGACGGTGGGAAGTGGGTCCGAGACGAGCTGACAGCTTCCCGGACTCTGCCGCAGCACCCGCTTGGTGTGACAGTTCAAAGGGCCCCAGACTATTGTTTTCCACCCTGTTTACCCCCTGATTTGGCAGAGCCTGCCTGGCTCCACACAGCCTATTTGCAGCATTAGTTTGGGGCGGAGAGGAGGGGACTACAGTGCTCTTAGATCAGTGGCTCTCAACCCTTTTAGATCGAGGCCCCCTAGGAAAATGCCAGCTCTGAGTTTTCACTGGTTACTTGACTACAGAAAAATAACAGAGCAGTTCTTGTGTTACAGAGAGCTCAGAAAGCCCAAGCAGAGCAGTGTGTTGTTTGCATGCCTTGCAGCACTGACACTGCTTGACATCCTGCAGCACCCTTGAAAGGATCTCAGAGCACCCCAGGGTGCCACCACCATGGTTGACAATCACAGTCTCATAGATGTTAGCGTCAGAAGGGAACTCAATAGATCATCGAGTCCGACCCAATCCTTCCCTCAGAGCAAGGGATATTTCCATGGGCTTTTAACTTTCCCACACGTGAAGCGGCTTTGCACAGCTTTGCTCACGTCCTTCCCAGGGAAGCCCCTGCATCCTCCACAGAGCAGGGAGAGGTTTGGAAAGTACCCCATGAGTCGCGCTGCTGGGGCTGGGCCTAGTGACAGTGCTGCAGTGATGGGGCAGAGGCTGGAGGGAAGCAGCAGCAGGATTTGTTTGAAGGGGAATAAGTTGGTAGGTACAGTCTGGGGATAGGAAGCGGAAGGGGCGAGGGCCAGGGAGCCTGTGGCTGCGATGGGGTGGAGTGATTCGAGTAAGGTGCAGGGAGAGGGCAGAGGAACGTGTGGGCCCCGGGCAGGGATGGGGTCTCTCCCTCTTAGTGTGCTGGAAAGTGCTTTGGTGGAGGCAGAGCCTCCGCACCGGGAATGCGAGCAGGGGGAGGGGTTCCTCAGCTGCAGGCGCCAGCCATGGAGCTGTTTCGAGGCGGCTGGGTGTAAAACGGCCCTAGTGCTGGGTGGGGCGGAGGGGCTGCGTGCGATGCCAGCGGCTGTGTCGCCGGTGTCCCGGTCTGGGCCCCTCGGCCCAGCCGGGTCATGGTCTGGTTGGGGCAGGAATGAATCCGTGTGTTTATAAACATTTGATTTGGAAGGAGCATCAAACGAGAGGGAGCGATTCCTGCCCAGAACGCCTCATACCATTCCAATTACCCGCGCTGCCTGCCGGAGACCGCGGCGCTCCGACCTGCGAGCCTGGTGCCTTGTCCCAATTTAGGTTGGCTGATTCTGGGTGACACTTTGCTCCCCGCTACCAGCATAAATCTTCTTTCATCTGTGATTTTTGCCTTGAGTCAGCGGAGGCTCCATGCTGAAAGTCTTCTGCTTGGATAGACTTTCCCTGCCGCCGCAGATCTGAGCGCTTGGCAGGGGCTGAAGGGGGCTTTCTTCTCCGGAGAGAAATGGGCGCGGAAGCTGCTCTGGCTTTCATGTCCCTGGCAGCTCTGTTATTGTTGGACGCCCCTTTTATGGGCTGCTGTTACTAATCGGGCTGCTCCGCGGAGCTGCAGCGCTCTCAGCAGAAGTGACACGGGCACAAAGCAAGCGGAGGAGTCGTGTCTGTGGTGCCGGCTCTGGCGGGGCACTGGCGCAGGGCCAGCCCTGGGCCCGGGGGCTTGCTTGCACCTCTGTGAAGGTTCCTCTTCATCAGCATTGTTTACCAAGTGGTTCAATCCTGAGTCTAGGGGCAAGTTAGCAGAGTTGGGGCTTCCAGAGGATTCTGCTGGCCAGGGCTCCTTACTGGGCAGGGCTTAGCTCCGTATGGAGGCTTCCCTGAGGCCTCTCCCTCCGCGAGAGAGGGCCTGGGCATGAGCCTTCCTGCTCTGCCTCCCTGTGCACGTGGGGGCTGGGAGAGAGACCTCTGTGCTGGAGTCAGCATTGGATGGGGGGTCAGTAGGTGGGACTGGGTGAGCTGCCATGTGTCTCTTGCTTTAGCACTGGAGAAGATGCACCCTTGGCTTGGGTACTCTGCCATGAGATGCTGCACCAAGAGCATCACTGTCTTTTTTCCATGTGCCCCACTCCCTCCTCCAGAGTCCAGTGGCCGTGCAGCTAGTAGCAGGCATGAACAGTCCTCTGCACACAGAACACTTGCTGCCCTTCGCGCAAACGACCTCTGCACCGGAATGGATCCTGGGTCTGTCTAAAGACCCTAATGTGTGTGGCCTTGCCCTAGCTGAGTGCTGCCAGCAGACCGTAGGAGCAGCAGTGCTGCTGGGAAGGAGGGGCAGCCAGTTTCCACTGGGCCCCCGATTTCCTTTTGATTTGGATGCACTGGTGCAGAGGGGAGGCAGACACAGGGCCCTGGGCAAGGACGTGGGACCCTGCTCCTTGGCCCTGGGCTCCTCGTGAGAGCAGTGTCTAGAGTCTTGGGGGGTGCGGTGGCTCTGCCTGTCACCCGTGGGATTGCGTGAATGTGCCTGTGTGCATTGGCCAGACGCTGCTGCCGGCCCACCATGTCTGAGCCCCTCGCAGCTGGTACTATACTAATGCTCACAGCCTCTGTGCTGCAAAGCAGTCCTGTTCTTCCCAGAGGGGCCTTGTCTGAGGTCACGCGGGGAGTTGGGAGTGTGCTGCAGTTAGGCCTTGGCCCCAGCCGTCCCAGCTCTTGGCTGCCTGCCTCTTGCCAGGCTGCCCTGGGGTCCCTCAGAGGAGGGTGCTCTGAGGCCTGCCCCACAGAGGGCTCCATAAATCTGTGCCCGCGCTCTGATGTGGATCCAGCAACAAACAGGGGGTTGCTGGGCAGTGAAGTAAACTCTTGCTGAAGCTCCTTGCCTGTGTGCACCCTGCTTGATGGAACCATGGCTTCAGCAGCCTGTAGGTTTGATGGCTTCAGTGAGAGGGGAACCTTTAAACTAAGGGGTCAAAAACCAGCAAAGTAAATGTTGCCAGCTTGTTTGCCAAGAAGCCCAGGCTGAAAGAACCGCCTCTGAAGTGAGTGTCCCAAAATGTGTGTGTATTTACAGTATGGTGAGCACACAGATTGGCAGCAGCATGGAGTTTTTGGAGCCCATTAAGACTTCAAGGCATTGCTTTGATATTTGTTATTGCTGTTTTTGCTGGCCACATTATCCCTGTGTCCCTCGAATGATTTTATAGTGTTCTGGAGAGCAGAACTGATCAACTGCAGGCTTCCCTATTGCAGCGCTGGGCCAAGGGGTCCCTGCAGCTCCAGCTGCTTGTTTATGCTTCTCTGGGTCAGCTGAACTTCACAGAGATGCTGTTTCCCATCTCCCCCTCCCTCCTCCTCCCAGGAACATGCACTGGAATGACTCCAGTTGGGGCCTTAGCACTGACCAGAGCACTGATCTCTGAACTCAGAGCGGGGAAACGGTGAGCGGAGGGTGAGAACTCCGGATGCTGGGAAAGCCGAGGGGGCAGAAGGCCATCGTCCCATCTTTAGAGCAGCTGGTGGAGCCAACATGCTTCCGTGTACCTGCTTAGTTGGTTTTTTCTAACTCTTTGGCTCATTGGAAAGGCTCTGGGACTCTGCACAGGGGTGGGTGTCCAGAGGAGGTGTTTGTTTCTCCTGGGCTTTCTGGTCGGGTCCGTTGTTGGAACTCTTTGGGGCTCCTTGTTTGGCCACGCTGTTCTTCAGCAACACTCCTCGTGTCCTCAGGCAGTGCCAGTGGAAAGAGTCTGAGCAGAGTGCAGAAAAAACCCTGCCCCTCCAGGGCCAGCCCATCGGGGACCTCTCCAGTGGTGGGTCAGGGGAGGTGGAACAACTGTGAGTGAAAGAGGAATAGCAGGGGACACTGGAATCCATCCATCTTCGCACAGCCTGGGGCCAAGCATGCACCTACACTGTGTGAGGTCTCAGTCTGTGCCTTGTCTGCTCTGGATGGTCTCAGTACAGGTGTTTGGGGAGGCATCTTGCCTACTGTTTGTCCTGCCGAATGTGGTTTATCACTACCATGTGCAGGAAGCTTGGCACCTGCCTGTGCCATCCATGGATTGTGGGCAATTGCTGGGAGAGAGCAGAGAAGTGGGCACGAGGGACAGTGCTGCAGGCTTTCTCCAACTTGAAGCCCTGCCACAGACGTGCTCTCCTGGCCTGTTGATTTTCAGAGGCTGAGCCTTCCCAGTCCTAGCCTAGGGGCCACTGCGTGCTCTTTCCACTGGGTCTCAAGAGGGCCCGTGCAAGCCTTATCTTAAAGTTAGACAGTCCTTGGGGCATTCTGTAACCTGGACCAGTGTGCATCTCAGAGGCTCGCTCTCCTTCTGTGGCTCGGGGCTCTGGGTTGGGGTGCTTTGTTCTCGGGTATTAAACAAGAGCCGTGGGGGCAGTGTCCCTTTGACCATAGCACTAGTGTTTATTTCTGCTCCAGAGATGCTCTTTGCAATCTTGTCAGAAAAGCTTTTGATCCGTTGGTTTCCTGAGTGATTTTCCGAGTGCAGTTGTGTGTGTTTGGGGGAGGAGGGTGTGCTGGGCAGCACCGTGTGCTGGTAGCTTGGATTTCTGCATCCTCGTGCGTGTCCCTTTGAAGTGCTCATTTTTTTACTAATCTTTTAACATTAAACTAACAGCAGACCTGTGGCACTCTAATCATTTCAGATCATGTAACGGAAAGAATGCTTCCCGTGCTGGCAGCTGCACGTTCCCTTTAGCCGGCAATCCCCGCCTGATCCCAGAGCTCCGTGCAGTCAGTGAACAGAACGACGACACGGCGAGAATGTGCATGTTTTGCAGCGTTCTGTTTCAGGGCACTGTGGATGTGGATGTCGGAGGCCTGGGATGGGGAAGGGCTGCACTGGGCAGAGGGCACTTGTGCAAGCCACTGAAACATGCTGTAAAGAGCAGGGCAGAACTACGACCCTTGGGGATCCTTGCTGCCGGCCTTGCTGGGACGCATCACTTTCTAGTCTGGTTATGCTGCTGTGGGCGAGACCTTGCAGACCCAGTCTGCCCCTTGGCCCCCCAGGGTCCTGCTGCTCTAAACTGTGCTCACCACTGTGATGTCTGAAGGCTTCACTTTAAGCCTGTACAGCAGAACTTCAGATCACAGTTATGCAGTCGCAAGCCCCGTGGTCATGGCCTGTGGTGTAAGTCTTTGGACGGGCAGCCCCAAAGGAGAGCTGTTCAGGGGGAAAGCTTGGTGAACATCTCCAAGGAATCCACAAAGCCTTGTCTCCTGAGGCTTTTTGAAAGCTTGGAGAATGGGCTTCTAGGGCTAGCCTGGCTGAAGGGGGCAGTGATGGGCATGGCCATGATTTCTTGCGTGATCCATTGAGACACCCATTTACCAAGTTTCTATTGATAGGAAGGAATTTGCTGAGTCGTCTTGAAATACAGATGAACTCCAGAGTTTAGGGAAAATGGCATGTGCTGTTGTGCATGAGGAGAGCGGACACACCTGATTTACTGAGCTGCCAGTCCAAGCCAGTCCTTGTCAGTGCCAGCCATGAGCTTCCTCTGGCTGGGCTCCTGTCAGCCATTGCCTGTTCTCACAGTAGTGACGGGCTTAAGGATCCAGAGAGTTGCCTATGTTTGCCTGTCCTTTATCTGGCTATGAAGCTGCAGCTGCCCCAGTGGCCTGGTTGAGAGCAGAGGCTTGTGGATATGAGCGAGGGACTTGCAGGCTTGTCTGGACTGGACGGGAAGGGGATGGCTGGGGCTCTGGCTCTGCCACAGTTGTTCGGGTGCATCCTCGGGCGAATCACTTCATCCCTCTCCATCTCAGTCCCTCCTCAATGAGCTTGGCTCGTGCTCTTTCTCACAGTGGTCTGTCACTTCCAACTGTGTTGTCAGTCAGTTCTTACCGTGTGTGTGCAGTGCTTCAGAAAGTGGCGGCCCCTTGTGTCCCTGTGTGCAGGACCCAAAGCAGCGTGGGCCATAGCTCTGTATGCGTGTGATGTGTAACACTTCATGGAGTGGGTCCCGTTCAGGCTGGGCCCTTATGTGTTTTTGCAACACAAAGGAGGCTGCATCTCTATCCTGGAGTTCTGGCCTATCTGAGGAATTTGTGACAGGACTGGTCTGTGGGCTGAGAGCATCCGTTCCTTGGTCTGAATGGCTCCGCGCTGCTGGTTGGAAATCAAAGTGGGGCGATGTGGCTGCTGGAGAGCAATGCGTGAGCATGGCAAGCAGCAGATGACTCATCCCGTAGTAAGGCCTTGCTGCTGACTGACTGACTGATGGTTTCCGAAATCCTGTTTCAAATGGCTCCCGGTTCTGTGACGGAGAGCGCTCCTTCCTTGTGATCCTTTGGGGGATGAGTATGATGCAGAAATTACAGGAGAGTGTGGTCCCCCCAGGTCTGGAGGATACCTGGTCTTTTAATGCCTTGTCTCAGGAAAGGAAGCGGAGCCAGGCGTGTGAGTGCTGTGGAATCTGCTTCTGAGGCAGTGACTCAGGCCCTGGAGACGACCGCTGTGGCTTTTCAACCAGAGTATGGCAGTGGCCAGGAATACAAGTATTCAAAGAATGCTGTGCCCATAGCTGTGGGACTGCAGTGCGCCACCGCCTCTCCCTAAGTGTTGTGAGGGCCGTGCGGAGAAGCGCCGTGCCTCCACGGCTGTAAGCTCTAGACCAGTGGTTTGCAACCTGTGGTCTGCAGACCCCTGGAGGTCTGCAGGTTATGTCTGGAGGGTCTGTAAAAGATGACTATGATCAATCAAAAGTATGTGGATACCCACATTTACCTGCATTCGAAATTTTTTAGGGGTCTGCAGATCCCCCCATGTTTTTGCTGAGCCGTGCTGTGGCTTGGGATCCTGCCACTGCCCACAGGGTACGGTGGGTACCACTGTCTCCCTTGAGACTTCTTTGTGTTGTTGATTTAGATGCTTGTACATGAATGAGGAGCCCTGCCAGCTGGCTGTGCCCTGGCTGTGGAGATGGGCCAGTGCCGTCGGCATAGGATCATGTGAAGAGCTAATGCTGTGTGTGGACCAAAAGGGAAGGGGGTGGATTGGACATTACTTGGAGAGAGGAATCTGCCAGGGCTGAGTGCTAGGGAGGAGTGGGGTGGAGGGAAATAAGCCACGGGGAGGAGGCTACACTTTATACCCTTGTGAACGGCCGTCTACTTCCTTTGAGTCTCCTCCAATTAAGAGGGTTTGGGACTGATGTTATGCCAGTGGTGGGAAGTGGTTGGGGAGGTGGAGCCTGAGATCTAGAGCTGGAGTTATTTGTCAACTTGTGAGTAAATTGGGTAGAGGTTTGTATAGGGGCGCGCTGTGTCTGTGTGTGTGGTTGAGTGCGTCTGTCTCGCTCTGGCTCTGTGCGTTTCTCCCTCTCTCTCTTTGTGCCTCACTCGCAGGCCCTGCCATGAATTTTCTCTGACCCCTTGGGGCCATTCCCACATGAAGCTTTGATGTGTGTGCCCAGACCTTGATTGACAAGGAAGTTTTAGTGGCGGCAACAGGGGAAACGAAGAGAAAAGGGCAGGGCTTTGAACTAAAAGGGCTTTGAGCTCTGAGATGCTGTGCTTAGTTATCTCCTTCAGAATGTTAATTATTCACCACGATAATTGGGCGGGAGGGGAAAAAGAGAGAGGGGAGGTTATTAAAAAATTCCAACACTAACACGCTACAAAAACCTCATTTTCCAACTCGCAGCTGGCATGAAAAGGATGTTATGTGTAAAGGGGCTTGTAGGGGGGGAGGCGAGGGGCTCTTTTCTAAGCTACCCATTTCCTAAATAGTGGGATCCCTTCAGACGAATGCAGCGGAGACATCAAAGCTCTCACAAGAGTTTTCTCTGGGGTTTCTTAACCGTGTCTGGTACTTTTTAATTAAAAAGTTTACGGAGAGCCGCCTTTGTGACGGGAGCAGGCAACCTTAGGCCTTGCTGATTGGGGAAGGAAATGCTAAAAGGCCTAATAAATAATGGGTCCTGCTGCTGGGATGTCAGCTCCAGGGTGTGCGAGTTCCTGGCCGCGAGGCAGGAAGGGAGGCTTGGCACTGCCAAGGGATGGGAGTCCCTCCATCCAGCCTGGGTGCCACTGCTCTCTGGATGGGTGCGGGCAGCTGTGACCTCTCATTCTCTTGATGTTGTGGACGGGTGGTGGTGACTCGTTCCCTCGAGTTAATATTGTTGGGTTTAACGTGGGCGCTGGGTACTACTCGTGGGCCTCATCAGGATAGGCCCCCTGCGCTGAGGGCTGCATGTGCATGGGACCCATGCGGTCCGGCATCCCGGCTGCAGGGATGGCGGCAGAGGCTCTGGGGAAGGCTCAGGAAACCCCACAGCAGGCAGCTACAAGAGCCTGAGCTGCTCAGCCCCCGTCCCCATTATGAGTAAAATCTTAGGCTCTCTAGTGCCAGACGAGACCCCCAAGGCCCTGCTGGTAACCCCCAGTGCTGAGCGTTGAGTGCAGCTCCTCGCATCCCGACTGCAGCCAGCTTTCATCTG
>JAGPOW010003420.1:203699-222162 GCA_030014935.1 Caiman crocodilus | reverse complement strand
CGGCGGCGGCGGGGCGGCGCGGGGCAGCAGCAGCAGGAGGCAGGCGCACGTCGTGAAGCCGAGCGCGAGGCCCGCGCGGCCCAGCCCCGCGCAGCGGCTCATGCTGCGGCCCCCGGCCGGGCCCGCACCCGGCGGCGCGGCCGCATCGCCCCGGGGGGCGCGGGCCCTTTAAGGCGTCACCTGCGGCCGGGCCGGCGTCACCGCCGCGCGGCCCCGGAAGTGCGCGCTGCTGCCCCGGAAGTGCGCGCTGTTGCCCCGGAAGCACACGTGCGGGTCACCGGAAGCGGTGCGTCGGGAGGATGCCGCTGCCCGTCCAGGTCTTCAACCTGCAGGTAGCGGCCCTGCCCTCCCCGCGCCCTGCTCCTCGCCCGGCTGGTGTCGCCGCTGCGCCGGGAGCCCGCCGGGGCGGGGCGGGGCCGGGTCACGGGAGCGGCCCCGTTCTGCGCGTCGGGCCGCGCCTGCCGACTCAGAGCGTGTTGCAGGAGGCCGTGACGCGGGTCGCGGTCGCTGACTCCTGGTGCCTCGCGGGCGGGACGGCGCGTGTGCCTGCGCCGCTTGTGGCGAGGGCCCGGGAGGTGCAGAGCGCACACGGGCGGCGCAGCACAAACAGCCCGAGCTAACGCGGGCCGGCGGGGCCTGGCGGCTGAGCGCTGCCCGAGCCGAGGGCCCGGCCGTGCTCGCGGCGCGTGGCGGGGGTGCTCCGATGCTGAGCTGGCGCGAGTGGCCCCGGCGTGGGTCAGGAGAGGACGCGGCTGTCGGCAGGGCGGGAGACCCGGCCCCGAGCCAGGGGTCTGGGCGAGGAGGCGCACTGGGGCGTCGATGCCGCCTGGCGCAGGGGCTGGCCCCAGCCGTCTCCCGAGGCTCCCTCTGACCTCGTGGTCTGCGCTCCCTTCCTTGGCGTGCTTGCGGTTGCCCCACTGCACACAGGGTCACGTCCGTCCCCGACCCCGTTGCGCCTGTTGCTTTGCCGGTGTGTCGTGTGCTCCGCTGGACGGGGCAGGTGGAGGACCGAGCGGGACCGGCAGGGAGCCGCGGAGGGCACTGCTGGGGTGAACGGGCTCGCGGTCCAGCCTGGCTCACGTGTCCCTCAGCCGGAGTCCCGGTGCTGCTAAAGGAATGCAGCGGGGCGCCCGCGGAGGCAGGTCTTGTGCCAGTAATGCCATAGTGCTTTCTGCCGACAGCCACAGAGCGCTGCTTGCCCTTGCCGGCGAGGACGGGAGCGCTGTGAAGTGCGGGCAGCCCCACTACGTGCTCTGAGGAGACCTCTGCTCTGGAGGGAAGTGCTGGGGCATCTGGCACGGGACAGTCCCCCGAGCAGTGTCTCCTCTCTGCTGCAGTGAAGTGGCATCTCTGTGGGTTGAGCCCGGCAGGGGCGTAGGGCGTGTTCCCTGCAGAGCTGCAGCTGATACTGCACTTTGTTGCCGCAGGGTGCAGTGGAGCCCATGCAGATTGATGTGGATCCACAGGAGGACCAGCAGAATGCGCCCGATATCAACTACGTGGTGGAGAATCCCACTCTGGTAGGTGTGGGGGTGCAGAGGGATGGCACTGCTTGTCCAGGGCCGCTGCCTGAGCAGTGTCTTTAAAAGGACTCTTTCCTCATTCACCCCTTGTAAATCTCAAAGCCCCAGGTTGGCAGTGTGTGTCCTGTGGAAGGAGGTGGGTGGGAGTGACCAGCCAGCTGGCTCAGAGCCTCTTCTCCTGTGCCAGCCTCGGCAGAGGGTGGGCAGCATGTCGTGAGCACCTTCTCAGGTGGGTCAGTGGACCCTCTGATACCCAGACATGGGTTTTTTTTGGGGAGGGTGCTCTCTCTGGATATGAATTGTTACGTTGAATTTCACTAAGGATCCCATTCACTAGGATCCTTAATTGTGGGTCTGAAGCTTCCAGGATGAGATTGGCTCGAACTTCCAAAGAGCAGAGCTTTGGAGGGCCGCCTTCCCCACCCGTTAGTAGGCAGGATGCTGCGATCTGGCTGTATGAATGGTACTGGTGCCTTTAGCAACCGTTTCCTTTGTGAGCCCCTGACCACCGACCAGCTTTGCGAGAATGAAGAATGGTCGCCCAAGCCCAGTCTTTGGAGAAGTTAACGATGAGCGGCAACAAGGCGTACATGACACGCGCAGCTGCTTTCTTAACAGAGCACCACTGTAAACCACTCAAAGGGGAGGACAAGCTAGATGTAAGCTTGTATGTGCAACCTTAATTTGCACCCCCATTCATGTGCAATTGCATGATCATGGACTGTTGTTTTCATAGAGCCCCTGCCTCTCTGACTGCACAGCATGGGAGTTGCTCACGTTGTGAGTTTCTGTACAGTATTCTGTTTCTGGTCCTGTACTTTATTTGTTTTGTAACGTTCAGACGCTGTTCTGAAGACAACAGTGTTAATTTCTCTACGGGCTGTATCTGTGGGGCTCATCAATTTAGACTCTGCTTCACACAACACCCCTGTAAGATGAGGGGTGTTGTCTCCCTTTTATAGACAGGGAGCGAGGCATGGCTGGGCAAGTAAGTTCAAAAGTGCCTGTTAATTTTGAGTACCCATTTTGAGATACTTAGCACCTGATTTCTCAGAGCTCTTCATGTTCAAAACAGCTCTCGGGTTTCAGTTGCAACTGTGAGCTTGTGACTTTTCTGCAGATCAGATCCCTGGGTCTCAAGTCAGGTATCCAGAAAATGAGATCACTAGCCAAAAAATTATACTTTTAAGTGATTTGCCCAGCACCGCCCAGGAACTTGGCACAAAAACGTCCTTTTCCTTTCTGCAGTATCCCTGCCTACTTTCCTACATCCCTTGTAGCCTCTGCAGGACATGAAGCAGGAATTCTTCAGACAAATTGCCACTAAACACAATCCCATTCATCCCCAGAGTGAGTCCATCTGGTGTGCTGGATCAGGCAAGGCCCCTGCTGGAATAGTAGCATGTATTCATGGATTTTTGCTTCCTCTTATTCTTGGAAAAGGCTGACATTTGCCAAAAATCTGAGCCTGAGACGGTCCTCCCTGGACTATTTCAGTCTGAATGGTTACAGTCACGTAAAGTTACTAACAACTGACAGCAGACACTTAACATGAGAAGCATCAGGCACCCTTAGCAATAGATGGGGCCAGTAGCCGGGCCTGTGGTAAACCCTGAGTTATGGTGAGGCACATGGCACCCTAGTGAATGGACTCGAATGGTGCGGGAGGCAGGAATGAGAGTTCCTGTCCTCAGTTCTTGTCAAGGCTGTGAAGGACAGGTGTGGCTGTGGGGTACTGACACCATTCCTTCCCATGGGCTGGGTTTGTTCACAGGATCTGGAGCAGTACGCCTCCAGTTACAGTGGCCTGATGCGGATTGAGCGCCTGCAGTTCATCGCTGACCACTGCCCCCAGCTCCGGGTGGAAGCCCTCAAGATGGCACTGTCCTTTGTCCAAAGAACTTTCAATGTTGATGTTTATGAAGAAATCCATCGAAAACTGTCGGAGGCCACCAGGTATGTGGCAGGGGCAGGTGCTTTGACCAGACAAGCATTTGTGGACAGGGAAACCTCTGTGCAGGCTGTCAGGATGCTCCTGTGTCAGTCAGACAGGAGTCTGTCATTGGGCTCTGCTAAACTGAACTTGCCTCTAGCAGGGATTCAGACATGCAGAAGGGTCTGTTTTCTTAGCCTGTGACCATTGCTTGGGGCTAGTGATGGTTATGCATGGGTGCTGCTCTCAAGTTCCTGTTGTGCACAGGGTGGTCTCCGTCCTAGGGAACCCAAACCAGTTTCTTCCAGGGGCTCACACTTCCTGTTGGCCTAAAAACCTGCTAAATGTTTGCTTCTCTGCTTAGCCAAGGCCCCATGGCAAGACTCCATTTGCATATGGTTGTGGTCTGTCTCATATTTGATCCACAGTTTCTGTCTCAGTCTCTAGTTAAAATGCATGTTTGCTGGGTTCTTGACTAATCTTCACTGAGAGCCTTTTGTCCTGAGCTGGGGTGGTTGTGTCCTGCATGGCAATGTATTGAGGCTCACTGGTTTTATATGTGCTTGGAAGGAAATGGCTGGATCAGGTGTGGTTTCTTGGCACTGGTTAAACCACAGTGGACATAGTTCATTTGAAATGAAATGTCAGCAGAAGGCATTACCAAAAACTTGGGACTGTTCAGCCTTTAGAGAAACAGGATTGCAGCCCATCTGTGATTAGAGCCTTTTGGAAGCTTAGTTACAGAATTAAGGTACAGCTCCATTTTCCCTGAGGGCCCTTTAGGCACAAATTAAGGTACAGTTACAGTTCCTTTAATTATCACCACTCAGTTACAAAAGAGGCAAAAGACAAGGTGCTACAGCCTGACCTTTTACTGTTACACCCCAAAAGCACAAGAACAAACATTTATTCCAATGCCCGTCTAGTGACCCAGAACAGCACAAGAGAGACTCTCACCCATACCAGCTGGGAAGACGTCGGGACAGAAGTGATGCACAAACTGTCTAGTGTGTCTTGAATTTTCAGAGTTCTTTTTCTTTTTTTTTCTTTTGGTCTATATCCTACATGATATAGGTGGCTTGTTCTGACATTTTAGTAAACAATCTCTAATGGGTTTTATTCAGAATCTGTGAATTTTAGTGAAACTGGGGAACTAGCCTAACCCGGTTCTCTCATGGACTTTGAAAGTATTGGGTAGTTGGAATTCATATTCTACAGCCAGCTCCTTTTCTGGAGAGAGAGAGTACCCTGCTTCCTTTGTGGAACGTTGCCACCATTCTGTTTCCTTCTTATCCTGGCTTATGGTTTTCTGACAAGGCTGCTTTGTTTTTGCAGCATATCTAAGAACCTTACCACAAATATCAAAACCGTGTCTCGTACATTGGTTTTCATCAGTCACTAATACCAGTATATATGGATTTTCTAATGTAGGACTTTCTTTTATAACATCTTCTTTCAGCCATGTGTTTCGTTTAATTGGATCTGGTTGAGCTGGACATGTGAATTGCTTTTAGTATTTTAATGACTTGGCCAGGTGTCACGTCTGCGAAGAGTCACTCTGCAGTTTCTCAGAAATGGGCTTGGGAGTCTCCTGCTTGAGTCTGTAGCTTGACAGAAGCCTCTTGCAAATGGTTAAGGCTGGCAATAAGTGCTCCCACATCTGCCCTGCCACATGCAGCTGACAGACGCATTCTTGCAACAGGTTTCTGGCTGACTCCATACAATTCAGCCTTTCTTATCAGAAGCCAATGTATCAGGTGTTACTTTTAACTGTACCAAGCACTATAAAACCAATTATTCACACTTGGCCTAGCCTAATATTACTGGTCTGGATTAACAAATGCTTCCTCTATTTTCCCAGGCTCTTACTTACAGCTAAATGCAAGCTTAAATATGTGCTGTCATAATTCAGGTTTATGTGAGGTCCAGAGTCTACCCTTGCCATTATGTTCCAGTTACTGACCATGCTTGTGGTCTAGACAAGGGATTCAGCTCAAGCAGGAAATTCTGAGCTGAATTGTGTGTTGTCCCTTTCATGGCTGTGCTGTGTGCCCTTTGTTAGAGCTTAGGGTACTGTGGATTCCCTTCTTCAGCCTTGAAATCAAGTCCTGGCAGTGTAGCTGGTCAGAATGACTTGGGAAGGGAGCAGGGCACTGAACTGTGTGCCTGCTGTGAGCCATATGGAGGAGTTTGCAAGGGGGTTTATTGACTGCTTCATGGCTGATGCTGGGACCAACTATCCCATTGCACCATTAGTGACCCTCTGTCCCTTGAGCCCCACGGAGTGAGCTGCTTGTTTTCTAGCCCACCAGGAGCCTGGTCATTCATCGGAGTCCTGCGAAGGTGAGGAAAAGGGTTTGTAGCCAGTTGCAACAGCAAACCAGGCAGTGTTTGAGCTGCTCAGGAGGCAGAACTTGCACAGCTGATCATACCCCTTTCTTTTCCCCTTGCATTGGTGGGGGGCATGGGGCTGTGGGCAGGCACGGTGCTGTGTGCCTGGGGAGCTGTGTCACACAAACAGCAGCCCTGTCTGGAGGAGCTTGCAGCTGACCTGTCTGGCTCAGGCTGTGTCCTTCCCTTCAGAGAACTGCAAAACACCCCTGACGCGGTCCCGGATGGTGGGATTGAGCCCCCTCCGCTTGATACTGCCTGGGTTGAGGCCACACGCAAGAAAGCCCTTCTCAAACTGGAAAAGCTGGACACTGACCTGAAGAACTACAAGGGAAACTCGATCAAGGAGAGCATCAGGTGAGGAAAAGAGCGGGTTCCTCTGACCCAGGCTGATGGGTGGCTGAGATGGGTCAGGTGGCTTGAGCTCTTGTCCCAGGGAGCCCTGCACTTATCAGAGTTTCCCTGCCCAAGCATACGGTTCTGCTCTTAATCCTCTTCTCCAGGAGAGGCCACGATGACCTGGGTGATCACTACCTCGACTGTGGAGACCTCAGCAATGCCCTTAAGTGCTATTCAAGAGCCCGTGACTATTGTACCAGTGCAAAGCATGTGATTAACATGTGCCTCAATGTTATCAAGGTAGGGAGTCCTGCAGTCCCTGACCTGAGGGAGGGAGAGGCCCATGGGAAGCGTGTCCTGCGATCACTGACCTGGGGGAGGGAGCGTGTCCAGCGCGGAGCTGTGCAGGCTGCAGTCCCGTGTGCATTGCCTGCCGCGGCCCCGTGTGGCCAGCAGGTGGCATCGCTGGCTCGCAACCGTACTGCTCCGTGTGCCCGGGCAGGTCAGCGTTTACCTCCAGAACTGGTCGCACGTCCTGAGCTACGTGAGCAAGGCAGAGTCCACGCCAGAGATCGCAGAGGTAAGAGCATCTGTCTCGGCCTGTCCTTGGCACGTTCCCTCTGCTCCCTACCCTGGGCAGGGCCCTCCTGCCTTGACCACCCCTTTCTCTACTGCATCTGCTCACTTCCCCCTACCCTTTCCTTCCCAGAGCAGGGCCCATCTGACTGGGAGCTTGGTGCTGCCCCGCAGCCTGGTGCCTGCTCCCTCTGGCCCCCCTGTTTCTGTACCAACACAGGTCTGGGACCTTTTGGCCCTCACTGAGTGGTACAGGAACCCACTGTACTACTTGCTAAGGGTGGACACCAGGTGGAAGCCATAAAGGACATTCAGTGAGCGTGGTCTTACCAGGGGGTCAGCAAAGCTGGTTCCCTCGTGAGACTGTCCCCTGCTTTCCTGCACTTGTGACTGCACTTGAACATCACCATGGCAGCCCTCAGAGCTGTTTGTTGTCCTCCCCACAAAGGAAGGTGCTGGGTTGGGGCCTGAGCTGGGCACTTACTGATGCTCTTTTCACCCAACAGCAACGAGGAGAAAGAGACAGCCAGACGCAGGCAATCCTGACCAAACTAAAGTGTGCGGCAGGTGAGGGTGCGCCACAGCCCCTGGGATGCCCTTGGCTGCTGCCCGTCCCACTGGAGAGGTCCAGGGTAGGGACGTCAGGGAGTACTAGGTGTCCCCACTGACTCCTTTCACTGCACACTCTCCTAGCAGGAACTGGGAGCCAGGGTGGTGATGGAACTCCCTTGTGCTGGCTCCAGCCCTTTCTTCTCCCACCCAGAGAGCCTCCCCCCAGATAAGGGGCCATGCAGTGATTCTTCCATCTCTGGTTACTGTATGCTGACCTGGCACAGGCTGTGCTTCCCTGAAGCTATGCGGGCTCTAGCAGCCACATGCCCCTTCTGTTTCCCTACACTTGTTGCTTGTGTTACAGCTAGCGTGTGTTCTTGGGAACAGAGTCCTGACTCTGTCTGTTCTTAGGCTTGGCTGAACTAGCAGCTCGGAAATACAAACAGGCAGCGAAGTGCTTCTTGTTGGCCTCGTTTGACCACTGTGACTTTCCAGAGGTAAGGACTGTGGAGAGGTGGGTGCAAGTGTCCCAGGGCTGTTATGTCCTTTCAGAGATATATATGGGCCTCTCAGTCCTTAGTGTGTGTCTCTTTGTGGTGCTGCCCTGCTGTCTGGGGTGATGGTAGTTATCCCTGTGCACAGAGTAAGCTGAGGCCCAGGAAGGCTAATGACTTGTCCAAAGCTGCATGGAACATCTTCCGGGGCAGGGAACTGACCTAGGGCATGTCCATATTGGTACTTGGTCTCTCTGCATTTGGCAAGCCAGCCCTGTAGACAAGGAGTTTGGGAGGCAGACCCCAGCGTGCCCACACCTTCCTCCCCAGCCCCTGCCTGGAGCCAGGTAGCAGTGCCCTGATGACTTATTAGTTTGGCTCTCTCTTCAGCTGTTGTCTCCTAGCAATGTAGCTGTGTATGGTGGCCTCTGCGCGCTAGCCACCTTTGACCGTCAGGAGCTTCAGCGCAACGTCATCTCCAGCAGGTGGGCAGTGTCCTCAGTAGAGTTTGGGGGGTGGGCAGATCTGGACACTGGGGCTTGACTCTGCAGGACAGGAGACAGCTGAGGTGCCCATTCCTTGACCCATTAGGCATCCAAACCTTTGATGTTAGCTGGGTTCTCTGTTAAAAGGGCAGGAGTTTAGATGGGAGCAGCCAGAGCAGATCAGAGCCTTGGTCTGTGTGGACGGGTCTCCTCTCTGCAGCAGTAGCAGGTAGGCTCTTTGCTATCAGGTGTGAGGATTTTGAGATTGAGCCAAGCTCTTAATGCCTCTCCAAAGCTTATCTTAGTTCTGGATACTCTCCCCAGTTGCAGAAGCACCTGCTGTCCTACTCCTGACTCTCTTTGCCCCTCTGTCTTATGGGTGCATTCATCTGGCTCAGGGATGGGGGAACTGTGTCACTCTTGCCCCTCCTGTCTTCATTGTCAGCAGTGCAGGGAGAGGCCTGGCGTGTGCAGAGATTAACGATAGGGATTCCTGAGGCTAGACTTCCAGTGAGGTCAGGCACCATCAGCAGTTTCCCCTGGGGCTCCTGGACAGCTGTATGCTGAGCCTGCCTTCTCAGCCAAGGGTGCTCCTGAAAAGGAGGCTGGATGTAGCTAGCAGGCAGTGCAGACAGAGGCATCTCAACCATATCTGGCCCCATGCTGCTTTCTGGGGGCTATGCCCCCCCGCCCAGGTGCCTAGTGCTAACGCTTGCTGCATCACAGTACGGTGAGAACACTCACAGCCCAGGCCTTGCAGGGGAGGAAGGGGTGTGGCAGTGGGGCAGGACATCTCAGTGGGGCCTCCAGGTCTGAGTACTGCTGTGTGTATCTGCAGCTCCTTTAAACTATTCCTGGAGCTGGAGCCTCAGGTGCGTGACATCATCTTCAAGTTTTACGAATCCAAGTATGCCTCTTGCCTGAAGATGCTGGACGAGATGAAGGTGCGTCTGAAGGAGCGGGGAGCAGGGGCTGTTGACGCCATACTAGCTGGGAGGGAATCGCTGGGTGTTCAGAGTGGTGGGTGTGTCCCAGTTGGCTCTTCCACTCTCTCTTGCTTGCAGGCAGGAGTGAAAATCACAGTCAGAAAAGGCCATAACCAGCTGATCCTTCCAGCCACGTTCCTGGTTGCACTGGCATGTCGCTAGTCCTCCGGTTCCCATTTCATAGTCTTCACGTGGCTTGGTAGTCAGTTTTTTTCCCTTCTACTGGCTTCGCTCATTCATAAGGCTCTGCTCCTTCTGCACAGGATAACCTTCTGCTGGATATGTACCTGGCACCTCACGTCCGGACGCTGTACACACAGATCCGAAATCGTGCCCTTATCCAGGTAACTGCTTCCTGCCTCTGAGCTGGACAAAGGTCAGAAGTGAAATCCAGGGAGACCCCCCCCAGGGTCAGCAGGTCCAGCTCTTGGCAGGAGATTTGCTGTTCTTCAGCTGTCCCAGATAAATATCAGCTGAGCCTTAGGCTCAGCATCTCCAAGAAAGGATGTTCCACCACTTCCTTGGGCACTGGCCTGCTGAGAGGACTTGCTCCCAGAGATTTGTATCTAAATTTGCTGTGTGCAGCAGGTGCCTGTGGCATGCTGTCCTGCCCTCTGCAGCAAAGTGGACCAGCCTGCTCCCTTTTCTCTGTTAGAAAACTGCTGTGACTTCTGTATTCCCACCTCATCTCATCTTCGTTGCTCTACATCCGTTCTAAGAAGTGGCGCCCCAAGCTGACAGTCCTTAGTGTCCCTCTGGTCCAGGACTGGTTCCTTCCTCCCCAGTGTTAGAGGGCTGGGGGTGGAGGCAAGGGCATGTCCACTTGGAAACTGAGTGTTTTCTTGCCCCTAGTATTTCAGCCCCTACGTGTCTGCAGACATGCGCAAGATGGCCACTGCATTCAACACCACTGTGGCTGCTTTGGAGGATGAGCTGACCCAGCTGATCCTGGAGGGGCTGATCAATGCCAGAATAGACTCACACAGCAAGGTGAGTGTCCCGTAGGCCACGTTTGTCTGCAGCAGGGCTGGAGTGCCAGTTATGGTCTCAGGCGAGCAGCTGGCTTGGGACACAGGGTTACAAGTCTTTGGTTGCCTCTGCTGAAATGCCATCCTGGTTTAAAAAAAAGGGGCTTTGCTCTTCACTGAAGAGGCCCTGGGGCAACAGTCTACATCCCCCGTCCATTTCTGTTCCTGGGAGACCGGAGCTGCATTTGTTGTAGTGAGCAGCAATTAACCTGGCTGCTTTCGAGTGGGAGTGGGCCTGAGCCTGAGAGGTGGTTCAGCCTTAGATCTGCAGCATAGAAGAGGCTCCTGCTGAGTCGAGCCTCCTTGTGGGTTCCAGATACTCTATGCTCGGGACGTTGACCAGCGCAGCACCACCTTTGAGAAGTCCTTGCTAATGGGCAAGGAGTTCCAGCGCCGTGCCAAAGCCATGATTCTGCGGGCAGCTGTTCTGCGCAACCAGATTCATGTCAAGGTGAGCAGAGGGCTCTGACTGTCACAGAACAATAACTGCTGCTGAACTGCACCCTTGGGGGAATAGGGGCCACTGGGTTCACATGAGTGCAGGCTCCTATTGGCATCTTGTGCAGAGAGCAGGGACATCCACTGAGCCTACTAGGCTGACTAGAGGCTGCGGCTCATAATTGCGGGGTGGGTGCTGATTGCTCATTCCAGGCAGCTGGGCCAGGTCTGGTTCAGTTTTTGTACTGAATTCCCTCTGTATTGGGGTGTCCCCACCAGCATGGCCCTGGGGAGTTTACAGGTTCTATCTGCATATGGATAGCGTGTGTGTCACCCAGATGTCCAGGACTAGTCAGCATTCATGGCTGGGTTGGGTGTCAGGCTCTCTAGCTGTACTTTGCTGCAGCCCTGTAAGCTACATATGAGATGCTGCGAGTGATCAGTGGCCAGAAAATCAGCTCAAGCTTGCTGTATGTTTGCAGGTGACAAAAGGAGCTATGTTCTGAGAGCTTGTGCAGCATGAGCTGCCTTCCTCTTAGGGAGGGATGAGCCCTGGGCATCCTCACCCCATTGCGCTCTGCCTCCTTGCTGGGAGCGCTCTGTGTTGGGCGCCGTGCTGCAGGGCTGTCGGGATTCCACCCTGACCAGGGTGTTCTGTTTGTTCTGATTGCAGTCTCCTCCAAGGGAAGGCAGCCAAGGGGAGCTCACGCCAGCTAACAGCCAGTCGCGAATGAGCACCAACATGTGAAGCCTTCATGGGCTGTCCCAGGAGCCGATCCCCACCCAGGACTGCATGTCCTACAGCCTGACCACAAACTGCTGAGGTTCACAGACTATCCCTGACTCACTCCCTCCCCCTGGGTGGGGTGGGGCCAGGGCTGGTGGTGGCTAACATTGATACCCCAATTAACTTAATTCCTTTAGAAGAGAAGCTCCCACTAAGTGCAGCACCCCTGGAACTGGTTCTCACGTCAGTGCTGGTAGCATATCTGCCCCATTTCCCTACACAGCCCCCGAAAGTGCAGGTTATTCAGAAAAGTGCTGATTTTTTTCGGTCCCTTCGGTTGCTGTGGGAGCTTTCCTGAATCAGGGGTGCACAGGCAGGTTACAGAGGGGTTTCTCTACGCTGGAGCTTTGCCTTGTTTCCTGAGCTGTGGGGTGCGTCCCCTTTACTTCAGAGAAGCCCTCAGAGTGCTGCGTCTTCACTGGGCAACCCAGAGGGCAGCTGGACGGGAGCTTTCTGCAGGAGGTACACATTAGGGCTCCGCACCTCCCTTGAAAGATGGGCACCATGCCCAGACCCTCAGAGGCACTGGGTGCAGGCTGTCTCCCCTGCCCCTGGGCCCAGCCTCTTTCAGTTTAGCCTGTCTTTTTTTCAAAGATCTGCTTCCTTTGTCCCCCCTCCTTGCTACCTGGCACTGCTGGTGAAGATTCTTTCCCATGGCAGTGCTGCGTCTTGGGCAATTGCTGTTGCTTGGCCAGTTTTACTGCCCCCTGTACAGTGGTTTCCTGCTCCTGTGTGCCAGGGAAAGCTGGCAGCGTGGCTAAATGGCATAGAAATGGTACAGCCTCCCTGGGCAGAAGCTGAAAGGAGTCAGCCATATGTCTGCACTTCAGATGCATCGTGTCCCTTTGTGCATCGATGTTCTGCAGTTAGTTCTGCCTTGCGTTGGTGCAGCCCCATAGAACGAAGCTGATAACGTGGTTCCAGACTCTGCACGTCCCTCAGCTTCCTGCAGATGTCCCTGTTCATGCTGGTTTGGGTTTAAACAAGTTCTCTAGTGCATTAAACAGCAGAACCGAGCTGCTCGCAGCCCTGTGTGATGTGTTGTGGTGCAGTTGTTCTTTAGATATCAGTCTGAATTGTCTGTCATTCCACTGGCCTTGGTGCTGCTGAGGCTGCAGCTGGCATCTCTCATCTGCCTGGAGATGTTTGGGGCCATGGGGAGTATTGCCCTCTCCAAGGGAAGTGGTCCTCGCCCCTACCTTGGGAAAACTCAAGAGGAGGTTGGAGGATCACTTGGCTGGGGTCTTGTGAACCCAACATTCATTCCTGCCTGTGGCAGGGTCAGGCTAGATGATCTGATCAGGTCCCTCCTGACCCTGGCTACTATGAAACTACTATGATGCTGCATTGGCCTGGGTGAGGGCTCTGGGAGGCTGCTGAGCTGAGGGGCTCCCTCCACTTCAGATGCCTGCAGACAAAGCAGTGGTTGTGTAAAGAGCAGGCTGGGACAAGAGCACCTGCCAGGCCTTTTGTGACGTGCTTCCCATTTCCCTCTGAGAGGATTCTTCTTTTCAGCTGTCTCTTGCTCAAGGGCCGCTCTTCCCTTGTTGAGACAGCATGTAGAAAGTGTAACCTCTGCTGGACAGGCCAGGACAGGATGCTGCCCCCCACCTCCTCAGTGCTGTGTGGGAGTTAGCACTAGTATGAGGGTCTTCTGGGCATTAGTCGAGACTTCCCCAGTGTTGCTGCTTGATTTGTCCAGCTAGTGGTGGGTGGCAGTGTCTTGCTGCATAGCTCCCTTTGGCCGTGGTCTTTGGAGCAGAGGCTTCAGTGAGTGAGGGAGAGGGTGGCTTGATCCTCTCTTGCCCTAGCCTGTGCCCATGGGCTGTGCTTGTCCTGAGGCTTCCTGCACCCTTTGTAGCACCTTAATGCTGCTGTCCCCATCCAAGCTTCTCTGTCCTCTGGGCAGCTGCAGCCAGCTAGCGGTGCCTTGTACGTTCCATGTCAAGGTGAGCAGAGGCCTCTGCAGCTGGTGTCTGACATCAGACAAGTAGTGTGGGAAGTCCCTTGAAGAACAGTGTAGCTGCTCCTAGGGATGGCAGGAGCCAGCTCTGCTCAGGGAGCTCTAGGACCATGCCCCCTGCAAAGCAGAGGGTGAGACTACAGGAGTGATGTGGGCCATGCTGGTGTCTCATTCCCTGTAGTTTGTCCCTGCACCTGGCTGTGGCTGGCTTAGTGGGACATGGGGTGCACCATCTTTTTGACAGTGACTGAGGAAGAAGAAGTGGGCACTCATGGATGCACCATTTGTTTCTGTTCTCAGACCTGGTCCAGGTACTCTCTGGTCTGGGAGTTAAGGGGCCACCAGCTGCCTGCTGTGACTTCAGTTCAGTGTTCTGCAGCTTCTGGTTAGATCAGCCTTGAAAGAGTAGAAAACTGCAGTACTCGGGGTTCAGTGGCTGCAGGGAAGAGAGTTGTTGACCTCAGTCAGGGCTGTGCCAAAGGCAAGATGGGGCCAAGGCTTGCTGTGTCCTCATGCAGTGTTATGGCCAACGGCAAAAGTAATAATTAAAGTGTTACCGTGGAGTGAAAGCTAGCCTTAGTGAAAGCAGGTACAGGTGTGCCCAGGACAAGTGGCAAATGGCTTGGTGTGTACCTATGGCATAACAGCTTGCTGAGTCACAGCTAGTGGTTGTGAAGAAATGGAGGTAATGGCCCCTTCATGTAATTACCAGGCAGGGCATAATGATTTGGATGCTGGCATAGAAAGCTTCTTGAGCAAGCTTGTAGATAATGTGAAATTGGAAAGGCTTGTGAACACATTGGAGGATGAGAGTGCATTTCAGAAGGATCATGACAGATTGGAAAGCTGGCCTGGAACTAACAGGATGCAGGCCACTATGGACAAGTGCAAGGTGGTGTGCTGCAAGAGGAATAATCCAAACCCCAACTATAAAGTGGGTGCACCTGGCTGCATGGCAGCTCTACGGAAAAGATCTTGGGTGTCTTGGTAGATCAGACTTGATAGGAGTCTGCAGTGTGATGCAGCTGCACAGAAGGTGAATGTGGTTCTGAGCTGCATCAACAGAAGCATGAGGGGCCAGACTGGGAGGGGTCGTGGTCAGGGCTCATCTGGATGCTGGGCTCCACATCTGGATGCAGGTCTGGGCTCCACATTTTGAAAAGAGCGTGAAGAAGTTAGAGAGGGTCCAGAGGCAGTAACAAAGATGCTTGAGGGTTGGAAGGCAAGTCATATAAGGAGAGACTGCTGCTTCTCATGTCCTTGCACATGATCCTGGAAGAACATCTTGTTCATGACCAGCACTGGCTCATTCCATTGCTGCAACGAGGACACCCTTTGTCCAGATCTTACCAAGGAGCTGGCAGATGAGCAGCTTCTTTGTAGCCTGCACTTCACCGTACTCACAGGTTTGTGTCCTGGAAGCAACCCCAATTGATCAGACTTGTTTGTTATCTTCCCATTTGCATGTACAGTGTTTTGGGCATTGCCATGTTTGCCCATCTAGATCAGCCCTTTGGGGAAGGCTCTCCTGGGGCTCCAGGTCCATTTCAGAGCATCTGACTGGACAGTCTTTCCTTCCATGACCTCAGTCACTCTGTCAGTCCCTGTGTCCAGCAGCACAGCCCTGGTCTTCTGTGTGTTAAGCCGTTTAGTTACATAGAGTGGATGCCTGGGGTCTTCCATCTGCCATGATCTTTTGACTTCCTGCCTTTCTGATATCAGGTGGTGCAATGCCAGCCAGCAAGTACATGCTATCTTTGGCATTGGCTTTAGACATCCTTCCTGGCAGCTGTCGTTTAGAACTGGGTCTAGTTTCTGGGCACGAACTGATTGTTTCCATACTGGATGTGCATAGGAGAGGCTGATGGAGCTGGGCATATTCAGCTTGCAGAAAAAATGCTTAAGATGGGACATACCAGCAGTCTTCAAATACTTGCAGGGCTGCCATAGAGAAGAGGGAAAGCACCTTTTTCTCGTGCCACAGAGAGAAGGACATGGACCAATGACTTGAAGTTACAGCAACATAAATTTAGAGTGGATAGCTGGAAAAAATTCTTTGCTGTTAGCGCGGTGGGGTAGCGGAACAGATGCCAGGGAAGGTGGCACTCTGTTGCTGGAGGTCTTCAGGCAGTGGTTAAACAACCACTGTTCGGGGGGGGTTAGGTACAGCAGTGCTTGTTCTATTATGGGTATTTCCCATGCTTGTGGGCTTGCTGGTTGCCCTTACCCTGGCCCCTTCCCTTGCTTTCTACTGTATGCATCAGGGTGTTTTTAAGACTCCCTCAGAGGCACTGGGCGCTGGCTGCAGCTCAGGCTGGGCGTGGGACTGTGCCAATGCTCCTGCTGGGACCAAAGCTGGACGTTCATGGTGAGAGGGCCTTGCCCCTCCGCTCAGTCAGACATCTTTGGGGCCAGGAAGAAATGTTACCCCGTGGTCAGATTGGTATGGCCGTCCTCAGTAGCACGTGGCACGGCCCTCTGCCTTGGGTTTCCTGCGTGTAGATTGACAGAGTTTTGCAGAAGCAGGACACTGGCTGCCGTGGAGCCGGTCAGGGTTTTCAGTCTGTGTTGTGTCAGGGTTGACAGTGTCAGGGGCTGCTGAGATGATGGATTGCCTGGGATGGTTTGGACAAGGCTGATCCTGCCTGAGGCAGGAGTTGGACTAGGTGTGACCTGTGCAGGTCCCTGCCAGCCCCTCTTCTCCATGGTGCTGGTTCCTCGGCTCCCTGCCCTGCTACTGGCACCCCAGCTTTGGGTTTCATCACAGGGCTTGGGTGTTGTGACACCTGATCCCTTTATGTAGCCACCAAGGCCTGAAGACACAGCTCACCCCTCCCACCCCACAGCAGCTGACATGCTCAGGCCAGTGTAGGAGCTGCCTCAGTGCCGGTGCACTGTTTGCATCTGTGACGCAAACTGAAGCCTTCGCCTTTCCTCAAGCCCTGCCAGCTGCATCATGCCCTTACCACTGCTTGGCCAGGGGGTGGCACTGAGAGAAAGTAGGGCTGAAGACCCAGCAGCAAGTGCCAGGTGTTTACTCCACTGAGACAGTCATACTGCATGTGGCTGGACCCTGTGCTGAGCCCTCCCCCTGGCAGCTGCTTGCAGACCGCGCTGTTGAATCGCTGAGCAGCTTGGGTAGGGCACAACTGCCATACACTACCCAGGTGTGGGGGGCACACCAGAGAGTGCAGAAGGATGAGCAGTGCAGGGCGTGTGGGCCACACCAGAGCGAGAGCCAGGCACCCTTCCACTGCCCTGCACGTGTGATGCAGGCACCCTACCTCCTTTCCCACCCTTCCCAAAGTGCTCCAGTTGCTGGCTCCTCCCCGTATAGCTGCCCCAACCCCATCCTCAGGCCCTCCTACACCTGGCTGCTGCCCCAGGCTAAAGGCATGGAAGGGGAGCCTGGAGCATGCCCCACCCCGTGCTGCAGCAGCATGGGTGATGCAGGGGGAGGAGGGTGCGCATGTCCACCCTCCCCCTGCCCACCCGCTGGCAGGCTATACACTGTTTGGATGTGGGTGACCTTAAAACCCACTTGGTGGCACTGTCTGCGCAGTCTGCTTGGCCAGGCCAGGGGGGCAGGAACCCTAAACCAGTGCATTGAACCGATGGCACAGTGGCTCTGTGCCGTGGTGGGGGGAGGGCTAGTACTGGCCATTTTGCAACCACTGCAGTTGTGCATGAAGCGTCCAGGCATCGGGAAAGGGATTTGGTGTCAGAGCTGTGCTTGCTGGTTCTGTGGGTGACTGCAGCCTGCGCGTGAGCCCAGCACCACCTGCTTCACCCACAGCCCAGGTCCTGGCATGTCTCTTGCCCATCACAGCATCTTTCCTGCAACAGCCCAGTAGGTCTAGGAGGCTTTGGGATGCAGCATTGTCACTGTAAAAGGATGCGGTGATGGCGCCTCGCTCTTTCTGCCACATACATTGCATTAATGCTGAATCCCTAATACCACTCCCTGTGCCCGGGGGCAGGCTGGCATGGCAACTGGCCAGCAGCCCCAGCTTTGAGGAAACATCTTAATCTGGTTTAAGTCTTTAGTCAGGAGGCAACTGAATGGTGCAAGTCCCGGTGCGTGTAACACCTGGGCCAGCCATGCCGTGCAGCAGCGGCAGCTGGGGCACCTTTCCCTCCCTGGAGTACTGGTGCTGCAGGATGCACACGTGTGTAGCTGCCTCTGCCGGTGCAGAAGAGTCTCCCCCTGTGAATGCCTCCACCCATCCTTCCACAGCTTTCCCTGGGACGGACAGTGGAGGGTGGTCGTGCAGGCAAGTATTGGACTTGGAGTGAGGAAATGAGGGTGGGGGGGTCAGGTTTTGGCTCTGCCCCAGGGTCAGTATGCGACCACAGACGTGTCACTGGCTCTGCTTCTTCTGAGTAAGACTAGGTCTTACTGCCTACTGCACGTCCTCTGCCTCTTTGGCCTTTGAGGCCCAGGGTTGTGTACAGACCCGCACAAAGGGACCCTGATCAATACGGTGCACTCCTGCCCAAGGCAGGCAGCCATGTGCACCATGGGGCCCAAAACAGACATTTAGATGTAGCTGCTTTCTTGCCTTGACAATGCCACTTCACTGCCCCCTCCCCCAGACGCTGCCACCTGCGTCTGTCCAGCTGCTCGGATTTTCATCAGCACAGGAGGCTGTTCTAATTGAAAAAGATTTATTTCCCCATTTTAAAATGTCACAAGAGGGCTAATAAAGGTACGACAGGCAGGCATTCCCTCCTCCCCCAACTGCAGCATTTTCAGGCCATCACATTTGGCTCAGTCCATTGACGTCTCAAACACATCGTGAGAACGGTACGTGCATCCTTTTATTTCCAAGGCAGGACATTTCCCTGAGTAAGCGTCTCCATTAACTACAGCGCATCCAGAATGAAGAACAAAGCTGTGGAGCTCGTCCCGCAGCTGGTCGTGCTCTGGATGGTGGGTTCTTTGGCCCAGGGAGGCAGGTCTGCAAA
>JAGPOW010003420.1:187929-198123 GCA_030014935.1 Caiman crocodilus | reverse complement strand
ACACACACACACACACACACACACACACACACACACACACACACACGCGTGTATTGATTTTTTTGGCCGGTGTAGCCAAAAATGTCACTGATTTATGCCACGTGCAGTCGCAGCATGCAAGCAGAAAGGCATGCAGTTGGGCAGCTTGGAGAGCAGTGTCTTACCAGTAAGTCTGTGGGGGGAAGGGACACGGGGGCAGATCAAGGCCCCCATGGTGAGGAAGGGAGTGCAGCTGAGGCAGGTGTTGCCCCGCCAGGATGGCCGGGGTGTGGGATGGAGCTGTGGGCATCTCGTCTGGGGGGCATGCAGGGGTGTGCAGTGAGGGGCAGCTCCCCATTGCTGTGCACATCCCTGGGGGAGGCATGGGGGGCATGTGCCCCCTGGATTTAGATGTGTGTGGTGGGAAGGGCGGGCTGTGCACTGTGGGCTTGGGGGCAGGGGTTGCACTAACCTCCTTCTGGCAGGGGAGGACGGGGGGAAGGGGTGGCTGTCCCACCGCCGCCCAGCCCAAGCGCAGCCTCAGCCTAGCCTCCCAGCTCATCTGCTGGCGGGGAAGAAGCCAGCACAGCCCCTGGCCCCAAGCCCACAGCCTGCCCTTGCCCCAGACACAAATCCGGGGGGCACATGCCCCCCTTTCTCCCCCAAGTGTGCAGTGGCAGAATCCACTCCCCCTCCCTGCCCCCCTGCGGCTCCATCCTGCACCCCACCCCGGCTGGGCAGTGCCCACCTCTGCCCCTGCCTCAACCCCACTCCCTCCCTCACTGTGGGGCCCTCAATCTGGCCCCCCGTGTCTCTTCCCTTCCCCCAACAGACTTACTGGCTGGACGCTGCTCTCCAAGCTGCTGGGCTGCACACTGGCTATCGGATCGGTTTCAGTCGATATGGCTGGTTAATAATCAGCCATTGGTATGAGCCCAAAAAATCTTTATCAGTGCACCCCTGATGTATATATTTTGGTTAGCCTATAAAGCTCAAATCTACCTTGCTTCCACTGTCTTTGTAATACAAGAGCCTGCTAGTCGCCAGCACCTTCTCCTCCTGATGGGTTCTGTCCCCAGTGAAACCACTTCAGTCTCCTTTGCAATTAGCTGAACAAACTGAGCTCTTTATACCCTGCAGTGCTGGAAGGCATCGGTAATCTCTGTCCCTCTTCCTTGCACGTCTTCCCATTTCATGATCTGTATACAGCATTTTCATCTCCAGCCCAGGAACAGATCCCTAGAGCAGTCTAATTGCAACTCCATATAACAGCAAGCTCCAAAAGCTAACCAAATAGCTGTGGCTCTCCCAGGGGACGAGGATATTATGCTACTTTCAAAACCTTTGGTGGTAACCTCTGTTGTTGTTCTGGCTTTGCCATCTAGCTTGACACACAGGCTTCAAAAAGTGCCCAAGCATATCCCACAGACCAAGACTGTAGCTTTGAGGCCCCTCTGCTGCTCCTTCCTCCTCAGAGATACTTCCTATAGGCCAAGAAACATGTCACAAGAGACCCCAGATCAAAACGTTCCCTTTCCACCTGTCTCAACAAGCTGAGTAACAATCATTTGTATTCAAGTGGAGAAAAACCCACCTCTTGCACACAACTGCGTGAGCATGTGATGTCAGCTCCCACGCCGCCCCTTCCTCCCTCGCCTTGTGATCCCATCTTGAAATCCAACTGTAATCTCCCCGAGGCAGGAACACACAGCGCAGGCAAAGGACCCTTACAAAGCCGTCTCAGTCCATCGGCCTGCCCCAAGGCAGAAGAAGTACACCTAGGCCACTCCTGATGGGTTTATTCTTAAGAACTGTCTGTGGAGATGCATGTCCTGTCGCCTGGCTGCACCTCTACTTACAAGTCCTGCTAGCGACTCTAAACCTTCTTGTAGCAAATCAAATTATCCTGCATCCAGTTACTTTCTGTCCTATATAATTGCTCACAATCCTTTTATACCCATCTCTGACATCCTGGAAGGCTTCCTGGTTATCAGGCAAGTCTCCAGTCTCTGCTCAGCACTATGATGCCTATATCTGCTCATGGATTTAATCTGCTGTTCTGAACACCTGCCTGTCATGTCCTAGGGCACCTTATGGAAGCACTCCCCAAGGAAGACCCTTGCACTGGGTAACAATCCTTCAGTGTCCCATTCAGAAACATGCAGAGAAACATGGCTGGGGGGGGGGGACCCCCAGCAGGGGTGCACCAACAGAAATTTTTGGGGCCGATACCAAGAGTCAATTTTTAAGGAAGCAAATTGGCCAATACCAATCTGATTTCCAATACACAGCTCAACAGCTTGAAGAGCGGTGTCTGGCGGGCAAGTCTGTTGTGACTGAAGGGCCGGGGAAGACGAAGTGCCTGTGGCGCAGAAGCAGGTGGGGCTGGGGCAGGTGCTGCCCAGTTGGGGCGGGGCGGGGCGGGCGGGGCATGGGACAGAGCTGCAGCTTGTCCAGGGGCACAGGGAGGGGGTGTGTGGCTCCCGCTGCTGCACGCACCCCAGGAGTGTACCGGGGCAAGGCATGTACCCGCAGATCTGTGCAGGGCAGGGTGGGCTGGGGCCAAGGTTGTGGAGGGCTCTTTCCAGTGGGGGCAGGGCTGGGCTGGGCTTGGGGGAGGGAGGGGGGCAGCAATGGCCCTGGGAGCGGGCTATGGGGGGGCTGCAGCCACCCCAAAATTCATCATGGCCCCCCATCCCCATTCCCAGTGCTGCCTCTGCCCACTCCGAAGCACAGCGTGGCCTATCTCCCACGGGAAGAGCCCTGCGCAGCCCTGGCCTCCACCCACCCAGATCCATGGGCTCATGCCCACCTCTCCCCTGTGCCCTGCTGGGGTGTGCGCGGCGGGGAGAGCTGCAGGCCCCACCAGGGGAGCTGCAGCTCCAGCCCATGCCCTGCCCCGCCCCACCGCACCCCAGCTGGGCAGCGCCTGCCCCAGCCCCACTCCCTCCCTCCCTCACCACGGGGGGGCCTTGATCTGCCCTCCCCACACCCTTCCCCTTCCCCTTCCCCTGCCCCCTCCCCTTCCACCACAACAGCCTTACCCGCTGCATGCAGCTCTCCACGCTGCTGGGCTGTGCTGCAGCTGCGCGTGTGCACGAGGCATTCATCGGCCACATCAAGCCAATTTCTGATGCACTCAATTTGCTTGATATCAATGGCAATCCAATATCAGACCAATGTATCGGTGCACCTCTAACCCGCAGAGGTTGTGTAGTCTAACCTCCTGCCTGAGACAGGATCATCCCCATTCAAACCATCCCATACAACTCTAATCTAAGCTCTACATAAGACTACCCTCAGCCCTGATGCAATGTAGATCTAATACACTCATCTGCCACAGGTAAAGCAGAGGAACCACGGCAGCCAAGGTCTTGCTTCTATGAAATGTCAAAATATGCTCAAGAGGCTCTGGGTAGAGAGTTATGCTCCCCCCACAGAGGAAGACAACCCCTCCACCATGGTCCATACCAATCTGACCACGGGGTAACATTCCTTCCTGACCCCAACTACAGCAACTAGTTTGACCTGGGGCAAAACACTCTAGCCAGGAGCCTCTGGCTTTGCTCCTAGCAGGAGACTAAGCACATCCCTATCACTATGCCCAGCCTTAGCTGTAGCCAACACCCATTGGCTCTGGAGAGGCTTAAAATAGCTGGACACGCATTCGTTTGCTTATAGCTGTTTTTAAATATGCTAAGGCAACAAAGACCCAAAAAGCGTGTGTCAACTAACTAGAGTGTGTAACTTTTGTTTGAGTCAGCCAATCAATGCCATTTGAAAGTGGCTACACCAATATAAATAGCAAACGATTCCTGTTCTGGCTAAAGAAGGCGGAAGGGGCAGGAAGAGGCGAGATGGGGAGCAGTCAGCTGTAGATGAAAGCCATTTCTCGAGTCCGGCTGGAGGGGCTGTCTGACAGAGCAATGACATGGGGCCGCCAGCAACAATCGTTAGCCACAGCTGAGCAGGAAGAGCTCACCCTCCTTACCGGCACTCATGACGCCCTGCACTCCTGTCTTCTGCAGACACTCCTCCACATCCCGGAGGGACTGGATGTTTCCATTTGCAAACACAGGGATGCTCACAGCCTTCCTGCCCCATGGAAGAGACCAAGAATCAGAGAACAGAATCCAACCGGTCCACCGTCTGCTTGATCCACCTACAGCTTCTTATGCTACCACACATGCCTGCTTCCCCTGCAATGCTCCTGCACTGAAACAAAGCTCGACTCAGCTCTTGGCATGGGGGTAAAGGCACGGGGCACACCTGCGTGCACACTTGCCTGGGCACTCTCCCTCTCTGCACTGGAACAAGTCACTCACCTCACAGCCTTGATGTGTTCCCAGGATGCCACACCAGCAAGGGGCCCCTTCTGTTCCTTGGTGCGGCCATGGACAGTGAGCAGCTAAAAACCAAGGTTACATTTAGATTTTCAGCTCACGAGTCAGAAGGACCACCCCAGAACTGCCTGAACCGGCCGCACGCCGGGAGTCTGCTCCCCAGAAAGGCACACACGGCAGCTTAGTTTAGGGCTCCTCTCAGAAGCCCACCCCCACGCAGGACGGGCGTTTCCTGGGGAAGCCGACAACACCTCCGACACCGACTGCGATTTGACGTGCTCTTTAGGACACACACACTACTGAGGACAAGGCCAGGCTGACAGAAGTAAAGTTGTTCTCCTCCACCACTGATGGACCCTTCCAATTCCGTGAACTTAAACCCTAGCGACCTTTCCACTGCGTGGCCGTCTCCATGCACGGGGGCTTTCACAGCCGGGGAGTCCATGGCTTCAAGTCGCCTCCTGCAGCGTCCTGCCTCAGCTACACTCTGCCACTTTGCTGCCATTACCCAATCCCTGGGAGCCCTGCCAGCACAGCTGCCGTAAAGAAGCCAGGCACAGCTTGCCAGGTGGGCACGTACACGCTCTGGCAACTTCCCTGCGGTAGCAGCATGCCAGCAGAAGGCACGTCATTCAGGCAAGTCCCTGGACTCTCGCTCCCAGTGAAGGAGGCAGCATGGTGCAATGGTTAGAGCGGTGGCCTGAACTCAGGAGTCTCCTGTTGACAAAGCTCATGACCGTGTGCAACTGTGACTAACTCACAACGGCTCTGTGTCTTACTTTTTCCACCTGTAGCATAGTATCACCTAGCCACCTCCACAAAGCAAGGAGAATTTGGGCTGGAAGGTGCTTTCTCTGGGGATGCCCTGGTGACACAGGAGCAGGCGGAGCTGCCCCCTTACCTGGCAGCCAGCCTTCTCCAGCATCTGTGCATACTTCACCGTCTTGTCAATGTCTGGGAAAACACGGATTTTGCATGTGATGGGAACAGAGAGCTTCTCATTAGCCAGCCAAACTGGGAAAGGATCGAAAAGACAGGTGAGTGGCTTGCACAATGCTATAAAAAGACGCCAGCCTCCACAAAGCCAGCCATCAGCCGTGGAAAAGCATGGCCAAAGCCAGTTGCCTGCCCCCACTGCAGCGTTTCTCCTGCCCTGCCCACTCCATGGGTTAAGGTAGGGGTAGCACAGCATAAGGCCAACTGCCCTCTGGTGTGGACGGCGTCCAACAGCCCAGGGGCAGGCAGCTATTTCGGGCAGCGTGCCGCTTACTGAGTTTTGGCAAGCCATCGAGGGCCACATGCCAGGCAGCCCGGGGCAGATTAATATCCATTTTCTAAATGTTTTAGGGGCCCCGCAGGCCGGCTAGAATGGGCCGGCGGGTTGCATCCAGCCCCTGGGCCACATTTTGCCCACCGCTGTAATAGCTCCATCCACTGGCCCCACCATTTCCACTACCAAGCCTTCACCTTTAAGGACCTTCCCGGCTCCCTTCAGCCTTATCCAGTCTCAGCTCCGACCACAGCACCCCTGCTCCTCCTGCTCTGCAGCCACGGCAGCCTTGACTTCCCACTCACTGTCTGCCTGCCAACCATCTTCCATGCTAACGGCTACCTCGCTATGGCTAGGCAGAGGCCCTGTGCTGGACAGCCAATGGAGCCTGGGGGCCGAGACCCTTGCACCCCTGCCGCGTGACCCGGGACCCGTGTCAGGCACCTGGGGTCCCGCAGCAGTGCTCTGCCAGGACCAGGTGCCTTGCAGCCAGCATGTCTGGACCCCTAGAGCCAGCCAGCCAGAAAGCATGGGCTGTGCCTGCAGTCCTGCCCCTTCTGCAGCACGCTGCCTGACTGCAGGCCCTATTTCCTCGGGGGAGGGAGCCCAGACCTCTCCTGAGGAGTCCTCTCCATTCTTTGGAAGGAGGGAGCCTTGCTTATGCCTGCATTTCAGGGTATGGCTGAAGGTGCCTGCCTGCTAGAGAACAGCCTGGTAGTTGGAATAGTTGGTGAAGCCTGGGTTCAATTCCTTCCCTCCTGCATCTCCCACCTCCCAGGAAACTGCTCTAGCCCCAAGCGTATCCATTGATCCGGGTGGCACCCTGCTTGCCTTTCCTAGGAAAGCTGAGCCATGGGGTAGCAAAGAAGTCCAGGTCAGCTGGGTCAGAGAGGAGCCTAAGAATAAACACCGTGACAGCGCCCTGGCCAGGGGAGGCACAGGATATGGGCTCCGCTCCACCCTGCTGTCCCGTGGACAACCCAAAAGCAGGGAAATGGGAAGCCATGTCCTACAGGAAAGCATCACAACAGGTTTTTGTCGGGAGCCCAGTCCTGGTGATGCCTTTGGGCTATGCTCCGGGAACACCTCCCAGACCCGGCCCCAGGGCGCACTGCTGAGTGCTGGGTCCTGACTGAACTTTGGCAGGAGACGGAACGTGCCTGGGGCAGCTCTGGGCATGCAGCTGGGTGCGACTAGCAGCATTCGGGGACCTTTACAATCCAAAGCGAGTGGATTGTAAATCCGGACTTGGGCGCTGTAAGCAGGACTTCAGACACTGAAGTCTGTTTGTGCTTCCAGTCACATGTCTGCTAAATGTGGACCTCCCAATGTGCTCCGGTGCCAAGAGCACGCACATACCGTAGCAGCGGGACAAACGCCCCTTCCCTGCATGCCCTCCCGAAGTCAGAGACACCCCTTTGGAGACTTACTCATTCTCTGGAGAAGATCCCACTCCTCCTGCAGGAATGCGCCGTAGTGCCCTACAACAAAACAGCATTGTATGGGCTGGCACAGACAGACAACCGGTGACCCTGATGCTTTCTGCTTCCTACACATGCAAGGTTCCAGCTGTGTTCAGTTTCCTCACTGATGAACACTCACCTCTGCCCAAACCCGGGCAGCTAAACCATGCTGCCTCTCAGTCCACAGCAGTTTTACAGAATACGCAAAGCCCCCACCCTGCTTTCATTGCTGCTCCCTGAGGCTGGCTCACCAAAGAGGATTCTGACACTGCCGGCTCATGTCCTATTGCCAGGACTCGTGGGAACAGCCAGGGCCTACCAGCCCGTAAGGCACGGTGATGCTCAGCAGTTAGAATTTGTCGTTTCCCCAGCTCAAGTGACCTGACCCCACCCAGAACAGCCGTCCCGCAGGCATCCACGCAGCCTCCTGCACCTTCTGCAGCCTTGATTTCCTACGGGTTATGACGAAGGAGCTCTGTGCAAGCACCGCAGTAGGGCACTCTGGAGAACCCTGAAGAGCAGGCATAGTAACATCTATTCTAAGTGCAAATTTAGGAACTATTTTGACTATTTGAACAATCAGAAAAACATGTTCTAGTTCTCTGGTACTTAATCATTCTGGGAAGAAAATTTTGCATACATGAGCTGATCCAGGAGTGCTTTACAAAGCTCTAGTTCAAGCAGCTATGTGCTAAAGCATCTGGTTTTGGCTTCAGTTAGTTACAAGACGTGAGCCCAGTACTGGCTAAAGTGGGATAAACATGCCTGATTTCAAAGAGCTGCAGCCACTCATACAAAGGCTGAACATAAGTTAATTGATTGTAATAGGGTGGAGATTAGCCCCTGGTTTGTTCCTTAGGAGCGTAGGTTTGTACATCAAGTGCTTTTCTTTATTTGCAACAGTTCAGCTTGGTTCATTAAGCATTCAGGTTTGTACATACAGTACCTCTCTTTGCAATCATCTGAGGACAACCCAAATTCAGGTCTATGGCATCACAATAATCCTGAGCCAGCACTGCAGCCTGGACAAACACTTCAGGGTCATTGGCACAGAACTGAAAAAGACATTCGCACGTAAGACGTCAGGCAATGCTCAGCTCCGTGCGCTGGCACAGCACTACGGTTACACGCCTTCATGGAGGAGCCCATGACAAGAGTATGTGGACACCCACTGTGCATGGGTCAGACTGAAGGCAAACAGCACTTCTCAAGCGAAGGGAGCATGTACCCTGTGACACTTGCCCAGCTGCAGAGCCACAATGACAGCACGGCAAAAGCTCAGTAGTCCAGATTCCCAAACTCCAAGGGCATGGAAACATGGAGAAATACACAGATTAATAGCCCGGTTCACACGTGCCAGGGCCTGCTGGGGGCAATCACCAGATGGGAAGATGCACGATTCGGATCCACTCGGGCTGCATGTGCGCAGGTGCGGGAAAAGAAGAGAACGAAGAGACAACTGGCTCTTCAGTCAACTCTTGACTTCTAGATCCCAACTAACTCCACTCGTTGTCAGAAGTGGGTCCTGAGCCCGCACAGCGCTAGAATACGCCACTAGCCAGCTGCGCAGCGTCTCAGGCCAAACGAACACTTCAGCTAAGGTACCGGCCACAACAATGTGTTAAGAGCAGATGAGGCCTCTTGTGCACTGCCTTGGTCAAGAGGGCGCAGTCAGGCCAGCTCCAAAGTCAGGCTTTTTTTAACGGGTTCTGCAAAACCCACCATGAACCAAACTTGTTCCATACTGACACTGAAATAAAAGCCGGCTTGGGCTTGGGCTTCCCCCAACAGGGCGAGGAACAAGCCCCGAGCGCTGCCGGTTTCTCCACCAAGTGACCACCACAATAAGCAACCACATCAGCTGGGGTCTTTACAGGGAAAACGAGCCCCATAACGAGCTTGGGCTCAGTCTCAGCTGCGCCCAATTTGCTCCCTCCACCTGGCCAGCATGTGACTGGCCCCAAGGCGGCTGGGAGATAAAAGGCAGTTTGCGGGCAGCAAGACTCATGGCTGAGGGGGCTAGCAGGCATCGGGGAGGGCTCAGGCCCCAGCTCCCTGCAGGGAGGCGCCTACATAACCGGCGCTGGTTCCCTCAACTACAGCGGCTAAAGAACGGGCCTGTGCCGGGCTCGGACACCGAGGAGGAGGGGAGTGCAAGCTTGAGGGAGAAACGAAAGCCGACCCAGGTAGCGGTGAGTGAGGTGAGCACAAGTGGTGGGAAGGCCTAGGCAGCTCGCTGGAGCCTGGGGAAGCAGAGGATGGTGCTTGCTACAGCTCAAGGCTGCTCTGTGGCGGTGGTGGGTCAGATGTCCGCGCGGGGGGGAAGCTGGGCCCTGCGCGAGGTCTGATGATCCCCTCCCAGAAGGACGAGGGGAAGGTGCCCAGCCCCGGGGCCAGGCGTGTGGGAGTGAGCCGTGCGCTCCGTGGGGCCAGGCACAGTCCTGCCGCTGTGCGGGAGCCCTGCGCTTAAAGCAAAATGTCCCGCAGTAACGACGGCCGGGCACGGCTGGAAGGGCGGCGCGAGCGCCCGAGCTTGACACGGAGTCGCAGCCCGCGCCGCCCGCACGCGCCTTGCCCCGCGTCCAGCAAGACCGCGGCGCCGAGCACGGCCTCGCCAGCGCCGCACGGGCGGCCGCGGGGCCTACCTGCACGATGAGCGGCCGGTCCTCGGGGCACACGTCGCAGTACAGGTTCTCCTTGCGGTAGTTGGCGTCCCGGACGAAGACCTGGGCGTGCAGCATGGGCGTGTAGCAGAGCTGGGCCCCGTGCCGCCGGCTCAGCAGCCGCCAGGCCAGCTCGCTCTGGTCCACCATGGGCGCCACCACGTAGCGCGCGCCGCGCAGCGCCGTCCGCCAGAACTCCTGGCCCCGCGCCTTCGCCATCTCAGCCGCGCTGCGGGGGCGACACGGCGACAGCGCGGGCCCAAGGGCCGGGCCCAGGGGCCGGGGCATCGCTTCCCCGGGGCCGGGAGCGGGGAGGTACCTGCGGGCCCGGGGCGCGGCCGGGCCGGGCCTGCCTGGGCGCTGCGGCAGCCGGACGTGCCCCCGCCATCCCGCTCCGGCGGCGCGCGCGGCCGCGGCCCGGCCCCGGAAACAGCGCCCGACTCCGGCGTTCCGCCCGCCGGCCCGGCCTCCCCCGC
>JAGPOW010003420.1:165030-177787 GCA_030014935.1 Caiman crocodilus | reverse complement strand
GGGGGGGGGAAGTGTGTCAGGGTTGGAAGAGAGGAAGTCAAAGTGCCACCAAGACCTGCACGCTGGCAAGGCAGGCATAACACTGGAATTTCCTACTGGAGGAGAAGGAAAAAGGTATAAATAAGGATTGGCTTAATTTTTACCAGGCAAAGCTTGAGTTGCGTTAAGACCACTAAAAAAAAAAAAAAAAAAAAAAAATCGGCAGGGTCACAGAGTTAGGGTCGTTCCATGTCATCTGTTTAATTATGGGTAATCTCACTTGGAGATGGGAGCAGGAGGAAGACTAGAAGGCTGGGGTCTGATCTTGGGGGAGAAGGTAACCAGAGGAGGAGCGCCTGTGCCCGAGAGAGAGAGAAGAACAAGCATGGCATCTGTAGTGCCAACAGGACAAGGGTCTGTAGGAAGCTGGAGGGGAGTTTGGTCAACTTGCCAAAAGCAACAGGCAGAGCGAGAGGGCTGATGCAAGGTGGCTTTGTAAAGGAAGGCATTTACCAGGGACCTGGGTAAAGGCAGTTTCACTCATGGGAGAGCAGGTTTCAGTTTAGAGGAAAAAGGGGGAACAGAATAAAAAAAAAAGTAGACAGAAGGGAGTTAGAAGGTGGCAAGAGTGAGCAGGGAAAGGATGGAAGTGGTCCAGGAAGTGGAAAAGGAGCTCACATTGAGAGGTCTATTTTGGGATAAGCAAAACCGTGGCTTGACGGAGGAGTGAAAGGACCAAGGGAGAAAATAAAAGTGTTCAGAGGAGATAGTGAGGGGATCTGCAGACAGCTCAGCTCCGTGCCTCTGCTCCCACCTGCAGACTCCAACCAGCGGTCAACCACAGGCACAACCGTGCCCACGACCCCTGCTCTCTCTTCCCCACTCACCAGTTCTTATGCCGGAACGAGATGTCAGCACGAGTTTCTGAGCTCCTTTCTCAGTAAGCCAGTGTGCCAATTCGAGCCCAAATCCGCCAAGGCCCCCTGCGATGATGTAGGATTTGGTAGGTGGGAAAAAAGCGCAGGAGATGGCAGGGAGTCGGGTTAGCACAGAATCACTTGCAGGCAAGTCCTTCTCTTCTTCCCGAATCTTCCAAAAAAAATCACAGGTGACAAAATCAGGCAGGCGTACATACCCTACTTCTCCTCCCACAGAAGAAGTTGTGCTCCCATTGCACATCAAACCTCTTTGGACCCGGAGTCACAGAGCTATAGCACCTTACATGTCACCTGGCCAAGGTGGCAATATTGCTGGCTATGTGGTTAACTAACCCCGCTAATTACAAAGATCCCTCCTCTCCTACACCACAGATACAGAATTCTCATTAGGGAACCTCACCCTCTGCATGGCTGCAAGTGGCAGGCCCCACTGCTCTGCACCTTTTCTTGGCAGACATGCCACAGATTATCCATGCACCCTCCACAGCTACCACTCAGCCCTTTCCCTTGGTCTGCTGCTCTGCTGTCTGCTCCTTTCATCATCTGCCATCATGCGCCTTTCCCCTCCCCAGTTTGCTGTGCACTCCACGCACAAACTGCCTCTGCCAGTAGTAGCAGTTAGGCCACTCCTGTCGCAGAAAACCCAAAGCCTACAGTTTTATTGTTACCTTAACCATAACTTTGCCAATGTGTTTTCCTTGTGCCATGAACCTAAAGGCAGCTTCCAACTCCTCTTTGTCGAAGACAGTGTGCTTCAGGGGTTTCACTGTGCCATCTCTTATCCCCTTCTTCACCAACTCGTCCACTTCCGCCCATGCAGGGCTTCCCATTTCCAAAACAGCATCTAGCAGGATCCCATGGAACGTCACATTCTTCAGGAAGAGAGCCATTCCTGCAAGAGGCACGTGATTAGCCAGACCATATTGCTGTTCTCTCAGATTAAATCTTCTGGGCCTCCAAAAGCGTGCAGACATTTCCATTCAAGTCAATGGTTTAAGAGTGAGAGGAACAATTGCTAGGCTTCAGGATTAAAGACTGGGAGGGCGGCGGCAGGGGGGACACGGAACGGACAGACCAACCGAAAAAAAAATTAGCCAACCTTAATTAAAAATGAGAAACATGAGCAAGGTTGTTCCCCGAGGAACAAACCAGTGCAACAAAACTTCACCCATGCAAAAAAAAAAAATCGCCACAGGATAAACGCCCCTGTAGGACACTCTCCTGCTTTACCCCAACTGGTTTAAACACAAAAACAACAAGCAGTCAAGTCCTAGGGCTGGTGCCACCTCCCAGAAGCAGCAATTCCATAGCTGGATTAAACCCACTGACATTTCGCTGCCATGTCTTATTGCAAAGTTGTATGGAGTTAGTATTATTGTTTCATAGGAATTGTCCCTCCCATGGAAGGATCTGTACGAGTCCCCTGCCCTTGACAGATTAGCTTCCCTCTTCCTATTGGAACTGCATTGTTAGCTTCTGCCAAGTTTCCAGTATCTACCGGTCCCTTTAAGCCCTCCATCTTCCTATGCATTTCGTAACATCTGTACATTTCACAAACGCGTTATTCACAGCTTACCAGGATCTTCAGATTGTTACACATAAGGTCTGTCCCAAGACATCTGCACAACTATTTTGCTCTTACGATTGCGCGCTGTATAAACATATTACAAAGGCCCTGCCCTAGACAATCTTAGCAATTTTGTATGTGGTTACCAGGAGCTCCCTCCTCCACTGCTCCTTTTGCTGGGAGTTTGCAGAAAGGTGCTTGCTGAGAAAAGCTTGATAAGCAATCATTGATTAAATGTCTTGTTGCAAACTTCATTTTGCTTGATAATGATATAATGTTCGCAATGGTAAAGGTTCAGATTTTGGAACGCGATATATTCTAGCTAAGGATTTGTCTCAACCTGCAAACTAATATAGGTTAAGGCAAGGCATAAATCTATATTCAAGGGATTACTCCTAAATAGTCGCCGGGGGTTAATAACCTTCAAGGAGAACAGGGACTGGGCCATGTCTTCCACACATTCCCCAATACCACGTCTTACCTAGATGGCTGTTTTTGGACAGATCAAATTTGCCGATTTCCAAAAAGCGTCCGTGTTGAGCAAGGCAACGTAGACTGGCTTGGAGCTTCTCTTCTGCCAAGGAGTTTAGCACGAGGTCAACACCTGCAAGGGAGGAGGAGTAAGATTATCCAGGCATGCGCACCCCTGGCCTAGTCTAACCCCCTCTCCTGGAAACCTGGTCTAAGCTACAAACAGTACATCCTTGTTGTGTTCCTTCGAGTCCCTGGAGACGTTTTCTTCTGCCATCAGATATGCCTTGGACCCACCTTTCCCTTTGGTAGCCCGCAGAATATGTTGCTCAAAGGCGGTACTTCTGGAGTTGGCAAAGCTGCTTGCATCCAGCTGGGGGAACCGTGTTTGGAGATACTTGCGTTTCTCAGTAGAACCTGACAGCAGGAGAAGGAATGCATTTTATTTTTCCCCTGCGACACCAGCAGCACTCCGACTCGCAAGCAAAATTCCCCTTCCCTCTCGAGGCCTCTGCCAAAGGGATAACGCTAGAACACGGGCTTGAGGAACCGCTGGACACTTGCTGCAGAAGCACTGGGGTTTGACATCTAGAAAACTTCAGGACAAGGCTAGTGTGTAGCTGCTGCCTCCCTCAAGCTTACAGGGCAATCATGACTATTTCTACCTGGAACAAACCCAGTTATGCACTGGATGGAAGCTGCCTTTGATCAACAATCAATTGCTTTGCTTTATTCTTTGTAGTTCCCTGAAACCATCGTCTTGATCCCGAAATGGGGAAAAGCAAGATGTCAGCAAAACTAGGATGCTAGATTTCAAAAAAGGTGGATTTCAACCATGTCGAGGAGACGGTTAACATGGTGCCATGGGAAAACAGGCTAAAGGTTAAAAGTGCATTAGGAGGGAGGGACGAAAGCTAAAAAGGGCTGGAAGTCCAACAAGAAAAACAAAAAACCTGTTCCGACATGACAGAACCACAGGAATGGTACGTGGCTGTACAAGGAGCTTCTAGGATGCCTCAAACGAAAAACAAAGGCATACAGGCAACGAAGATGGGCAGGTCACTAGGGAAGCATAATTAAAAAAAATAAAAAATAAAATAGTATAAACCTGCAGGGACAAAAATGGGGAAGGCAAAGAAAGAATGAGCTGCACCTGGCGGCAATGTTAAGGGCAATGAGAAAAGGTTTTATAAGTACTTTGGGCAGAAGAGACACGGTTCTTTGGGTAGATGTGATATCATTTATTAGACCAACTAAGTAGCTGAAAAAAAAAGATTGTTATTTGCAAGCTTTTGGGCACAAACACCCTTCTTTAAGCATTGAGAAAAGAAAGACTAAGGAAGCTGTGGGTCCACTGTTTAGCAGCCAGGACCAACAGAAGCTGCAAAGAAGGCAGAGCTACTCAACAGGTACTTACCTGGGGCATGTTAGGGTGTCACATCTTGTGGCTGTGCTAGGCTTTACTGTGTCGTTTTACTAATAGGTTAGAGAATAGATTTCTGTAGGATTTGGATAGGGTAGGTCCTGTCTTTAGTGAGGGAGGGGGTTGAACTCGATGACCTCTGAAGGTTGCTTCCTGCCCTACTTCTGTTTTTTGGGGGTTTTTTATGATTCTAAGTTACTTGGAGTCACTCGTGGCATGCCCTAGGAGCATGGAGTTAGAGATTTCCTAACAACGGGGTGCACCCCATTTCCAGGTTCCTCTCTCACTGAAAGCCTGGGGTCGAGAGCTGATGGGAGAATGTGCAGGTCAGGAAAAAAAGGTCGCAGAATGGGGACCTTGGCACTCACCCACAGTTGTGAAGACACGGCAGCCCATGCTCAGGGCTATGGCGATAGCTGCCTGGCCCACACCCCCAGAGCCCGAGTGAATGAGCACGCTCTCCCCCGGCTTCATGCCACCACGAGAAATCAAAGCATAATAAGCTGTGGCATAGACCACGGGCACAGTGGCGGCCTCCTCCATGGTCCTGGAAAGGTGACACACCAAAACCAGCATGAGACAGGACAAAGCACTCGTGGTCACATACCTTCAACTGCAAGGCAGTCTGTCAGAGCAGCCCAGACCGAGCCCAGGTCAGCTGGTTTCAGAGCTTACTGAAAGTCCCACCATTATGGAAGCTTCTCCCTCCAGTAACCGACTGATCAATGCTATTCAATGCCCCCAGCATACACAGACATAGCAACCAAACCCAAGAGGGGTGAAGTGCAAACTCCACTGAGGACTGCTATGCACACAGGGGTGCTCAACTCCTGCAGTGACAGCAACGCCAGTATTTGCAAGCTACAGAGCAGGTTTATCACAACCTGGGAGACCAGTTCTGGATCAATGCAGGATGGAGTCAGACCCTCAAAACACCAGCTGTGGTATTAAACAGTAGTTCTGCTCACTTCGAGCAGTGTCAAACATTTTTTCTCACGTTAGAGTTCCTTGCATTGACCCACTAATTGTCCCCTACTGAGACTTTATTCCATGAAGACAGCTGAGAGGTACACCCTGTAATAAGAGAGAAGGGAAATGGACCCACCAGTTCTCTGGCACATCCCACAGGAAACAGTCGTCAATATCCACCACTGTAGCCAGTCCCTTTGCCTGCAGCAATCCCATAACCCGTCTTCCAGTAGGGTCCCGCCCCGAGAACTCCATTCCCAGCAAGTTGTCCTTTGTACTCCAGTTACCTAAGACGACAAAAATCACCACTGTGAAACTCTTCCTGAAAAACCCTGCCGCTCAAAAGGTCACGTCATCTGGAAGCAGAGGAGTCCCCTCACTTCAGGGCAGCATCTCCAAAGTCCTGGAATAAGCCTGCTGCTTTCTAGCTCAGCAACCAGCAGAGCAGGAAATAAAATAAAAGTAATCAGGGAGTCCAAGAACTCGAAGTCAGAGGTTAGAAGATACTAAGAAGTCTATGGGAGGGAGAAAAAGGAGCATTTCACCCCAAGACTCCATATTAAAAAGTAGTAAGGAACAGTCATACCCGAGCTGGGTTGAGAAAAGAAGGGGAAGATCCCTTTTGGTGAAATCACTGAACACAGCAGATCTCCACCAGCACGCCTGTGAGTTTTTGGCAGCAGCAAAGCACCTTTGACAGATGTACCCAATTGTAATCCCCCAAATTCTCCAGTTACCACCACTCTCCCGTACACAGGGAAGCCACAGCAGTGTGCCATGTCACTTCACTGCTAGCTCTGCTGCCGTGACAGTGAATACTCACCTGACAGGCGTATTGCAGACATGTTAAAAAACTGCATTGATGATAAATGGTGCTGGCAATGAGAGCAGAACCTGGGAGATCCTGACAGTGTACTGGGCTTAGGTAATGCCTTGCTTGCCCTGGATCAGCTTGGTGCAAGGAAGCTAATTTATGGCTGGATCAGTGCAAGGCTGAGCTGATCTCACTACAGAACTTGTTCATATGCCACAGAGTGGGTGGAAGCGTTTTAAGTTCCACCAGCAACTCACCCGGTATAGCATCTGCGGGAAGCTTCCCCGAGGCCAACATGATGTCACGGAAGTTGAGAGAAGCATAATAAACCTTGCAGAGCTTAGTGCTGGGATAGTGGCAGAGCGGAGAGGCAATCCAGCGAAGGGAAGAGAGGTCTCCACGCATCAGTGTGTTCACACAGGCATATTCTGTCAGAGTCTGGGACTGGGCTGCAGGAAAACATGGCAGAGCCTTAGACACTTCAGCTTGATGGCAATGCTTCACCTGACGGAGCAGATTATTTGTGCAAGAGTAGCAAAAAAACCACAAGTGCGTGCGCGCGCGCGCGCGCACACACACACACACACACACACACACACACACACACACACACAACCCCCCCCAAAAACCCAAACCACGCGTGACAAAGCCTGGGATCCATTCATGGGAGCAGGGATGTTTGCCATTAACTATTAGCCATCTCTTCCATTTACCCCCAGCAAAGGCCTTCTCCATGCTGCAAGCCTGCCTGGGCACTGAGCTCGCTTGTACTGCCTGCAGACATTAAGACATGCCATTGTCCTGCTGAATCTGATCCAAATGCACCCACACATAATTCTTGGCACCAGGAGGAAAAGCATCTCCTCACACCAGTTTTCCAGACCCTGCGAGGAGACCGTGGCCATCAGACTCCCAACTAAAAGAGTCACCTTGCTCCAACAGGAGATGCCGGAAGGAGCCCCACTTCCCATCACGATACACATTCATCACGAGGTCCTTCTGCAGGATCTTTTGTATCTCCGAGTCTGATGGGCTGGTTGGAGGCACAGGGGAGGAGGACTCCAGATTGGAAACAAACAGGGACCTGGGGAGCAGATGGAACACATGATCCATGTTGGTCACTCTGCCTGCCAGGAAGCAGGAGGAGGAAGATGGCCTCTGATCCCAAAGAGCCTCTAGTGTGGCTTTGTACCTGATCCTGTGGCCTCCAGGCTCCTGGCGCAGGCAGGTCATCAGTCCCACAATGCCGGAGGTTGGATACTTGGTTGCAGTCAGCCATAAAGGCTGCTCAGATGAATCAGCCATGAGGTTCTGCAAAAGAGTCCAGCCAGGTGCATGGATTAAGCTGTGCTGAAAGGGAACTGCTGCCCTTTACTTCCTGGCCTCTTTGGGCCTAGGGAGAGGGCTCTGGAAAACCTGAAATGCTGTTGAAGACAAGCTGCCTCTTCCCCAAGACATTCCCATGGTAGGAAAACATCCAGCTCCACCCAGAGACTCACCTTTAGGAAATCCACCCACTTGCAATGGGTCTCATCCACAGGCAGGAAAATAGGTGGCTTGATAGGAGCCTGCCGGCGGCACAAGAACATGACAGAGCCAAAAAAGGATCTTTTCACAAACACGAGATTCAGCGAGGTCTTGCTGAACAAATCCTCCCAGGCTGCCTGTGAAATAGAGCAAGATGGGAATGACTGGCACAGCCAGGAGGTGCTGGGATCCCATTCAACACCTCCCTGGGGAAGCCAGGAACCAGCGCTGTCCCCTTCTCCCTACACAGGGTCTTTGGCAGAAACTTGCCCCATGCATCCACCTTCCCCCTCCCCGGTCCCCAGCCTTTTGCTAAGCCATTGCATGCAGGACTCCCAGCATTCAAAGAATCAGCACCAAGGATCCCAACAGCTCCTCGAAGAGCCAGAGGTGCGGTTACGTGCGCTGTAGGGGCCCCTACAGCAAGTGTGGCTTGCATTCACAGCTTTGTGCCACAGTAACAGTCCTCCTGTTTCTGGTGGTCTTGGGGTGTCATCTCCACGCTTGCTATCAGGCACCAGACACCAGGGCAGGAAGATGCCTTTGTTTTTCCCCCAATGGGACAGAGCAGCTGTTCAGGAGTATGAACCACCAGAGATTCTACGAGCAGCAACCTAGACTCTAGGACCAACCAGAGAGACAATAGCCAAGGGCCTAGGGGAGCAGACACTTACCTGAGTCAGGAAGCCTGGTCTCTGCTGCACATCTAGTGCTGTCAGGAAATGGACCGTTTCTCCAAGAGTTTCTCCTCCCAGAAGAGTATGCAGTAGCACAAACCCTCCTTCCTTCACGGAGGCCACCAGGTTGGAGAGCATCTCTGCTGGCTTCTCCAAGACCTTCATGGAGCAGTTGAGCACCAGCAGGTCAGCATTGGTCAGGTTTCCAGGCGGAGGACGGACAGGGTCCCACCAGCCATGGGAAACATCTGCTTCCTGAAACTGCTTCTCATGGGCAGAAAGGACCTCCTGGTCTCTGTCAGTAGCAGTGTAGTCAACTTCTAGCAAGGGATGAGTTCCTAGAAGACGAATGATACGAGGGAACAGGCATCCATCTCCTGCCAGTGCCTATACAGGAAGAGAAGATAAATAGCTCAACTGTTGGCAGCACATGAAAGCAAGAGGCAAGTCTTGGGATTTCAAGACCCCTCCCACCCAGTCTCATCCCCAGGTCCCAACTAACCTCCACAATCTTCATCTTGATATTGGACATATTCTCCACTGTTAGGTCCAGACAAACCTTCAGCTCTGGGGAATCCAGCAAGCCACTGAGAAGGGGATCCTCCTGGAGATGCATTTTCTCTTGGGTCACAATCTCATCCAGCTCAGAATACAGGTTTCCATTTAGTTCCAGGTGGCAGATTTTATCAAGGATGTACAGGAGGCCCTTCTGTGCGGGCACGGTCTCTGCCCTGGTGCCTCTAGTCTCTAGCCCAGGGATGGCCAGTCTAACCCCATGCAGCGCTACCTTGTTCTGCAGGTTCTGGATCAGACCTAGAGCACAGCAGGGGGGGAAAGAGAGAGAGTCACACATCCTTCCCTGCCGCTGCCTCATTACACAAGCCCTGTAAAAGCAACAGCTTGGCATCCCTTGCGACTTCCTGATGATATTAGTGGTGGGTCTTGGGTTGTTGTGTACCCAGAGCAACCAACTCACACAAAGAACAGTACACTAGTCTCCATTATTGCTGGCAGCATCCCGAGGCCTCATCCTAGACAGGGCCTCTTTGCTGGTTCTCCACAAACACGTGGCAAGAAAAGTGCAAAGGACAACCATCCCCACAAAGGGAAGGCTTTGACTGGGGCAGGAAGGGGTCCTGGGGTGACTGCAAGTGGCCACTCACAATGGATAGGGAAAAATTAAGTAAAAGGAAAAAGCTGGGGAAAAAAGGTCCATTAGGGCACCCCCTTGGAGAGGACTTTAAACTTAACTGCTGTTAAGTTTCACCAGGGAGTGGAAGGAAAAGAGCATCAGGCCAGTTTCGCTGCCTAGAAGACTGAACCGGTATCTTGATACAGCTGATTCAGCCATGCCAGAAGCACCTCACCCAAGGCTCAAAACTCCCAAAGAGCCACTTCTGTTCTGCCTTCAGTCGAGTTGCTCCTAAAGAACAGCAGGAGACCTGCCAAGAACTGCAGTTTGCCTCTGCTCCCGCACCGCTTTGGCACCCAGGGCTCGCGTCAGTGCCTCCGGCCCCGTTCTACAGGCACACAAGGGACCAGACTCAAAAGGGCCTGGGGGAGGGGCAGGGATTTACATTTTCCTGCCGGTATTAACAGAGGTAGATTCCTGCAGATCTAGGACACCAATAAATAATAAATTAAATTTTTTTTTTTCTTTTAAATTTCGGTGCACCAGCACAGATGCTGCAACAGGAGCACGTTTGACAGATGCCCTCCTCGGCAGAACCAGCTGAATGCCACAGAAGTCCTGCCCGGGGAGGAGGTCTCAGTGGAGTGCCAACACAGCCCTTCAGCCCGATCTGCCCAGGGCTGGGTCAGTCAGCTCTATGTCCTCTAGCAGCTGGCTCCACTGTGCTGCCTTGGACCATAGTATGTTTTGTGACAGTACGACTAAAATCAGAGCCACAGCATGGCTTTCTGGGCCACAGCGGCCTGGGCTAGCGCCTGCTTAAGGAAACTGCTGGAAGAAAAGCAAGCACCGAGGATTTCAGAACATCGCGCAGGCATGGCATTCACCCCAAAGAACCCGCTTCCTGGTGCCATGGACAGTTATAGTGGCACTGAACTCCCTTTACCTTTGCAATGCTCCAGAACAGTGTGAAGGTGTGCATTGGAAGACAGACAATCCATCTCAACATAAGGCACAAAGCAGAACTTCTCTAGGAGTGGAGAACCCTGTTCCTGCTGCCTGCGGGGTGCTGTAGAGCTGTGGAGCCCAACAACCTGCACACCTCCTGACCTGATGCTGTCAAGGCAGTGGTCATGGAAGACATCACAAGCTGCAAGACAAGAAGAGAAACGTGCAGATGATGCTGGAAGCTTCACAAGAAGAGGCTCTGCTATGCTGCAGGTGGCCAAACAGCCAGCGCGGTGCCAGCAGGCAAAGCAGGAGCACAATCACCTGCCAGCCCAGAGGCCCCTGGGTCTGCCTTACATCAGGAAGATGTAGCCACTTTTCAGCATCTGGAACTTCACGAAAAAGAAGCCAGAAGAATCCTGACCGTGGGAGAGACTGTTACCTTGTTTGTCATCCTTGTACATCTGCACTTGCTTCAGGTGCAGCATGGGGTCAACGCACACTGAGCGGATGCGCGTGGGGAGGCGCAGGCTGCGCCCAGGATAGCCCAGGACAGTCACGTGCAGCATGGTGTCGAGGAACGTCACCCAGTTCCCATTCCACAGGAGCTTGCCATGGCTCCCTAGGAAAGAAGCAGCCCTGTCAGCGTGGGCACCCCACAGAGGGAGGGAAGGGAAGGGAAGGGAAAAGGCTGGCTCCACTGCCAGGGGTCTGACAGCACAACTGGCATTGTCCAGTTGTGCTCTACCCAAATGCCACCACAGGGATCTTCTGCATCCATCCTGTGCACAGGACCTCTGTAGCTTCCTGCTGCCATGCCTCAAGGCAGGCAGGCCGGCCCTCAGCCACTGTGAAGCATCCACCCAGGCTATGCGCACCCGACTAGCGTATCATGCACAAGTCAGCAGGCATAATGACCAACCCCTTTATCATCTTCAGAAGAGACGCACCTGAACTGCTACATTCGAGGAGCCCCTGGAATGTGGGCCCGTAGTTGTACCCACGGAGATGCAGCTCTGTGTAAATGTCCGTCTTGGAGAGGGGGTGGCTGGAGCTTGCTTCTGACTGGGCATCAATATCAGCTTGCTCATTATGAAAGTTATGCAGAGCAGTGTCTTCCAAAAGGTAAATTTTCCCTAGCAGGCACAAGAGAGAACATGAGCCATCAGCACTCAGAGGCACGGCAGTGGATTCCCAGGAGGCCAAGCAGAGTTGTCTACTTACCACTTACACTCAGGTTTCCATTTCCTGACACTTCAAAGCTGTGGGAAGCAGGCATGAGTCTCACCTCCAGCTGCACAGAACCTGCAACACAGGCAGAGATCGCTGCGTGGAGGACAGAACGCGGGGTAGGAACTTCCTAGGACCCGGGGGCGTCCATTCCCTGTCACTCCAAGTCCCCGGCACCTCCCATCTTTCACACCCTCTCCTGCCCAACTCTGCCCACCACAGGACAAAGCAGGACATGTCCCATCCTACTTGTACAGGTGTTACGAGACAAGGCGTGTGACATCTTCACCCCCTTTCCTGCTGCCTTGCACTCTCTCCTTCCACCAGTCTTTCCCCATCTTTACCATGTGGACCAAGGCTCCCCACCACCCTCTCACCTTTCTTGGGTAGGATGGTTGCCTGGTGGATCTCGACATCCTCAAACTTGACAGGCATTTGTTCCATGACAGTTCCCAGAGACCGTGCCAGGGTTCGCCAGGCTAGCACCAGGTACCCAGTGGCTGGGTAGAGGACTCTGCCATCAATGCAGTGACCAACCAAGTAATGGTCAGGAGACTCGGGGTTCACATCTACCCATTACACAGGAAAGAACAAAAAGCTTTTGTAACTTCTTAGGCAAAATGTCCTGGGATAAGACGTTTCTCCTATCACCACCATTCTCCCTCCCAAGGCAGGGATGGGGGTGGAAAAAGGAAAGAAAATTCTCAATGCTGCTACCGCTTTCTCTTTCATGCACAGTCTTTCAGTCCAGCCCCCAGAGCTGTTCCAACCACATGAAGCTTCATAGCTGCTCCTCAGAACAGGATCTGGAGTTCTACTTAGGAGACTTTGGGCTCCTGCTTTATGGAGTGAGAGGAAGCAAAGCAGAAGCAGCAGGTACACACCAATATTGTAGACCGAAGCAGACGAAGAGCCTGCAGAGCCAGATGGAAATTCTTCGGCTTTTGGGTAGTACCAGGTCTCGCTGTGATCCCACATGATGTGAGGAGAGATGAGTGGGGTTCCTACTGGCACAGGATATTCAACAGGTGGGAACAGCTTATTTGACTGAACATTTATTCTGGGGAAAAAAAAAAAAAAAA
>JAGPOW010003420.1:151805-164930 GCA_030014935.1 Caiman crocodilus | reverse complement strand
TGTCCAGGTCTGCTTGCAGCTGCTCCCTGCCCTCCGGCGTGTCCACTTCTCCCCACAGCTTTGTGTCATCCGCAAACTTGGACAGAGTACACTTCACTCCCTCGTCCAAGTCGCTGATGAGTTCATGACACAACTTTGTCACAAGGAGTTTGTGACAAACCCCGCTCTCCCCCACCCAAGGGATTCCACTAGTTTTGGGTCAGACATGGCGCCTCCTGTCCGTGGCAAAAATTAGTTGCTGTGCAGAAGAGAAGCCAAGAGGCAGACTCGGTCAAGAGCATCACTCGAGATGGATCTCACCGTTCTCCACACTAACCACGCTCTTTCCTGTCCCCAGACACCGTACCCAGTCAAGTAGATCTTTCCAATGTGTGTCAGGAAGAACTCCAAGTTGTTTTTGTGCTCTCTCTTCATCAAAGGCAGGATGGTGCAGGTTGGTTTCAAGCTTCTCTTCAGGATAGCCTAGCCAAGGAAATACAAAAAGGTCACAATCAAAGAAACCGGATTTCTCGTTTGAGATTTGGCCTGGTTTTGGGGAAGACAACCTGTGCTGCCATGACGCTGAGGCTTGTGCCCACAGAGCACGCATGAGCACTGAGGTGCAAGCAAGCGGGAAGAAGGAGAGCATGATCTCAAACCGAGCAAGAGGGATCCACTTAATAGCTGCAGGGCTCTACCAATCAGGACCCCTTGCTGCTCAGAGGATTAAATGAGATTCAGATTACACTGCAAGAAGGGCAAGATCATCCTCTTGAGCCTCCCACACAGGCGCACGCCTGTCAGCCTCTCCCCCAGCAGCAGCGACTCCACATCATGAGCATCTGTCAGCCAAAAACATCCCCGAGACCTTTGTGAGCCACAGGTATTAAAACCAACACCAAGCCCCGCTTTCCTCTCAGCTCATCTTGAATTAAAACACAATTATTTAAAAGGCTGAAGAGTTTGAGACAAGCAGCAAGGACTCCCTGGAAAGTCTGGCTGGCTAGTTTCAAGTATCTGCGTGACCCACATCTAGCGGAATTAAAGAGAAATATCATAGCACACAAATATTTCTTTCTGCAATTAAAAAAGAGCACATCCATATTAACTACAGCAGCCCCACCATCCTCACATTCCTGCCTCCCCTTTGTTATAAATACCTTTAATAGCTTCAGACTACAGGGTCCTTGAAACGGCATTCATTCAAAAATGACCATTGCACAAGTACAAAATGAAAAATTCTAGCAGTGGTTTTTAACTACAATTTTTTGGCTTGTGGCTCTACAGATTTTACTTTAAACAAATGTTACCAACTTTGGGCAGAAAACAGGCAGTCGTAGAGCTGCAGTTTTAGGAACGCGCGGGGGCACTTACTGGAAAGCAGGTGGGGGCGAGTCCACCTCCCTAGCACTGCCCGCTCCACAGCTGGAAGCGGCACCACCCACCCTCCAAGCAGGGGAGGAGGCAGCGTGGAAAAATCACATGTCCCATCCCATCAGAAAACAGCGATGGAATTACGAAGGCCACCACCATTAACACATACTGTCGGGAAGGAAGGAAGGAGAGCATAAAACCACCTGTTGTCTTGGGGGCTCTGTCCTTTGACTTTTAAGCTTAAAAAAACAACCAACCAAACCACACAAGTAGGCAACACTGCAGAAGCACGGACATAGGCATGTCTTCACACAGCACACCGTGGCAGACAGCAGGGGTAGGTCTCGCCCCCACCAAATATTCTGTGCACAAGAGAGTCACCCTTGCAAAGACAGCCCTCGTAGCCCTGCGAAGCAGTGACGGAGATGAAGGTTTCCCTTCGGCTGGGTGTTCAAATACCCTGTGGGGCATACCATTAATTTTGAGAGCTGGCTTCAGCCTCTGCACTTCCTCTTCCCCGCCAATAAAATAACAATACTGATCTTCCTCCCTCTCAAGCATGTTGCACAGCTTAATTAGCCATCGTTTGTACACAGCCTGGGAAGATGCAATATTGCATAAGCACACAGGATTATTCCGAGTTACATTCATGCAGCATTGCATCGTCACTGAACACCCACAGCTGCCTACTTGGATCACTCTGAAGCTTTGAAAGTGAAAAATGAAGAAAACACAGTCAGCATTTGTTTTTTAAAAAGAAGGTTAAAAAAAATAAAAATAAATCAAAGACTAAAAGGGAAATCAGTGGCATCAGACAGGCAGCAACAGTAGCTCTAAAAAGACTTGTCCTGCCTACATCTTCACATGGCCCTGTTACCAGAAAAAGGAGTGCTGCCAGCAGCACCCGGGCAAGTACCACCCAGCAAGAGCCGAGTTAGCCTGCGACAGCCTGACAAGATCACTGCCCAGAGGCAGCAAGGCTTTGCACGCTCCTCCCTCCTGCTGCCTGCCCACGCACACCAAGAGATCATCTACACGCCTCCAGGTTTGACCGCCTCATCCCGCAGCAGAGCCGACTACGCGTCAACCGTCTTCGTGTACTGCCGGCCATTCAGAGAGCAATGGGGATGAGGAGACTGCATAGGTGGGGAAGCTGTCAGCAGCATGTCAGGGCAGGTTTGTTTTATGTGCTAAATCAGGAGGACTAGAGAGGATGGGGGAAAGACAGTGCTTGATTTTGCATCCCGTCTCAAACTTGCTGGAACAAGTAAGTTGATCCCTTTTCTTAGGAACACCACGTCCTCCTCCCCACCCCCACCCCAGCATCTTCTTGCAGTGGCACTGTAATACCAAAGTACCTGCAGCAGGGCATGGGGCGCGATCTCCACCACCACCGCGTTGTCCGGAACGTGCCGCAGCCCCTCCTGGAACAGCACCGGGCTCCTCAGGTTGTTGACGTGATACTCCGCCGAGGAGTAGCGCGCCAGCTCGCTGCCCCACTGGGCCTCGGGGATGGACGTACTGATCCAACGAGCTGAGCGAGGCTTCGGGTTTGGAATGATCTGTGAACAGGCCAAGAAGCAGATGTCAAGGAAGACAAGGATCCTCTGGAAACAGGCCCCAAAAACATTAGTTTGCAGGAAAGCAAACAGCACTGTAGCACGCTCTGCCTGTGAAAAATCGGGCCCACCTCCCGGTCTGCTAGGCGGCAGAGCTCGTCCAGCTGCCCATTCCACAGGCACCTACAGGACCCTCCTTCTCCACGGATGCTGGACAAAGCACCGCCACTCCCCACGACTGCCAGCCTTGGCGGCACAAGACACCCAGGACATTACCTTCCGCAGGACACTAAGCAACACTGGGGCAAGCGCCTCCATGAAATACGAATGAAATGCGACCCCGACACTGCGCACTTCCTTAGCAAACACGCCTTCCTTCTTCAGGGTGGCTACGAACTCATTCATGGTGGCCTAGGGAGAGAGACAGAGCAAGTCCTGTTCACTTGATGGCTGCTCCACAGCCCTGCAACTGCAGTGCAGTTTGATCAGCCACCCTAAAAGGCCTCTCAAGTGTTCATATTCAGATGAATGCCAAAGCCCACCCCACCATGCTGGCTTAGCCTAGTCTCCCTTCTTACACAACTAGGGGTCAACCCAGTGCAGTGCCAGCAACAAGGGTACCCCCCATAACAGCACCTATACACGTGTCAAAGCAGCCTTGCTGCATGTCATAATTACAGCATGTCGGAGCAGACTCGATTTAACACACTCCAGTGTCATGTGCATCAGCATCCCCACGCTGAAAAATGGTGGCAGGGATGCCTTAAGTAAAGCTCATTCAACAAGCTTCAAATTACAGGGCCCCCACTGCCATTTTGCAGTGCAGAAGCACTGATACATGCAACAGTCCAGGCGCTTTAAATCAGAGCAGCTCTCAGAGCCACTCTAATTAAAACATACCCCCACCCCCCCAGAGCACATGTAGAAATGCCCAGAGTCCCAGCTGATCACCATAGGAAAATAAGGACTGTACATCAGATCTTTGCTCACCTCTGGCCCCGAAATAGTGACAGTGTCCTCCGAGTTGTGACAGGCAGGCACCACGCCTGGAGGGCAGCGGATCTTACATTCCTCCCACGACAGCCCTGCAGAGGAAAGATGCTCAGAGTGGTGTGCAAATGCTCCAGGAACAAGTGAAGCAGCAGACCATGACAGAAGGACAGCTGGTTCTCCAAAGACATGGTGTGACGGGGGAGGCCCAAGCTCCTCACTGCAGGGATTCCCATGCCAGTCACCTGCGGGGTCTGAGATTCTAGGACAAGGTCCGCCAAGGAATTGTATAGACTCTTTACCCACGGGTATTATGATGTGCTCCGATACTACAGTGGTCAGTGGCATAACAGGGACTACCAGGAAGAAGAGGAGACCTCATTCCAAACTTCTGGGGTTGACAAGTTCACAACAGCCGTCTACACTAAATACCCAAGTCAGAGTGAGCTGTGTAAGGTCTCTAAAGCCCAATGGATCCCACCAGAGGTGAGATTGAGATATTAAAGGGAGGGAGAGCATGAAGTTCAAATTCAAACCCTTACTGCAAAAGCCAGCTGATGGCAGTGAGAGTCTCTGTGACTCAAGCCATTTAAAAACAAACTTGTTGAAAGAAAGTGTCATAGACGTTAGGGCTGGAAGGGACCTCAGAAGATCGAGTCCAGCCCCACGCCCCAGGGGCAGGAACTCAGCTGGGGTCGTGGGATCCCAGCAAGATAAGCATCCAAATCTCTCTTGAAGGCATTCAATGCGGGTGCTTGAACCACCTCCAATGGCTACTCTAGACCTTGGGGGCTCGGACAGTAAAGAAATTCTTCCTTATAAACTCCAGCAAGACAGTTGGACCCATCTGTTCGACCTCATCATCCCTTGGGGCGCTCTGGTGAACAGATGTTCCCCCAGATCCTGGTGAACACCCCTGATAAAGTTGTAGGTGGCCACCAGATCACCCCGAGCCTGCGCTTTTCCAGGCTAAAGAGCCCCAGGGCTCTCAGCCTGTCGTCGTAGGGTCTGCTTCCCTGACCTCTGATCGTGCGCGTGGCTCTCCTCTGCACCCTCTCAAGCTTCTCCACATCCTTTCTGAATTGTGGAGCCCAAAACTGGACGCAGTACTCCAGCTGCGGCCTCACCAAGGCCGAGTACAAGGGGAGAACGACGTCCCGGGATTTGCTTGAGAAGCGTCTATGGATGCAAGCCAGCGTTTTGGTCGCTTTACTAGCCGCAGCATCGCACTGCAGGCTCATGTGCATCGTGTGGTCAATCATGCCGCCCCCCAATCCTTTTCATCCATAGTGCTAGCCAGCGTAGCACTGCTGAGCCTATCAGCATGCTGCGGGTTTTTCCTCCCGAGGTGGAGAACCGTGCATGTTTTGGTGTTAAAGTCTTGCCCTGAGCTAGGAGAGTCCTTCTTAACTGGGAAGAGGGACAAGTCCTGTTCTCATTTACAATCCCTGTAGTGATGCAGCAACTTCATTATAGCTGCCAGGGATCTGAGCTTGTCTGGTGAGAGGAATACTTGGCCAGTTGATCTGTCAGTGAGAATAGCCAGTAGAAAAACCATGAAACCAACATCAGGTCATGAAAGATGCACTATAAAACATTACAGCTACTACTCACAGACAGGATCCGTGCTAAATGAATGATGGTCATGTCCTTCCTAACAAGCTTGAGATAGGGCTAACTTAGGTGGCACACTTCCTCACGCTCCCTCTGGAAATACCTGGCACGTGCAAAGTGCAACTGCTCTACCCCCAGCCCACCTGCGCCGACCCGTAACGGGAGCCTAGCCGAGTGACAGACCGACCGACTGCAGGGTCACTCTCCAGTAACACGTTCGGGAAACAGCAGGCACTAAGAGTAGAAAATACATCAGAGGATGCAATGTGCAGACTGCACCAGCCCAGCATTTCAGACCGGGCTGGGGCCAGGCCTGAACCTTCTTCTGGGAAAGGGGTGGCGAGGTCTTAGCCTATGCAGGCAGGCAATCATCGTCCCAGTCCCCCGTCTGTCAGGGCTGGGTCACGCTCATTAGCAAGCAGGATTTGCACCACTTAAAATATTATTCATCTGTTATCAGTATAGAGTTAATTGTGTTAATTTTTTTTGGCTCCTGGCCTCAGATTAATGCACAGATCTGTTGTGTAAAGTACTTCCCCTTCTTGGTTTTAAAATTTGTTACATTTTGATTTCCTGGCTCATTTTGTTTGCTCTCTAATGTACTCATATTTGAATAAAAGTCTGTCCTTTTTCCAAGAGCTGCCCCAGTCTTTTCTGCTTCTTTCTTCGTCTCCGAGACATCTCCCCCCCACCCCAGGTACCCAGCTCTGAGTCCCCAACCTCCTTTCAAAGGCATCAGAGAGCAACTCTGGCTGACAGGTCACATTTGCATTATAACATTTAAGGCTTCCTAACCCTTTTCTGACAAGGAACAGGGAAATGCAGCGTCAGAAGTTGCAACTGAGAGGAGTTATTCGAGTCATGACCACTATGAACATGAAGGCCCATCTCCATCTGCCTCCTCCTCTACTGCTAGGTCAAGCAGCCCAAGTTTGTTACCTCGCTAACTCAGCACAAATTAGGCCAGTTGCAGCAAAGAGCAGAAATGCCCAACCTCACGAGGGGAAGAGCCTGCCTTAGGTCACTCACCAACAGCAGCCATCTTTCCTCGGGGCAGATTTGCCTCTTTGACGCACCGTCCCCGCCAGTAAGCAGAGAGAATGGCTTCTTCGTGACTGAAGGAGTCGTCGGCGTAGGCACAGGCCACCTCTCCCACCGAGTGCCCAATGATCCCATCGGGCTGGAGGCCCATAGACTTCAGCATGTTGATCTGTGCCACCTACGAGACAGAGCAGGGGTCTCTAGTCCAGGCCACCCCAGCCAGAGCTGTACCTATGAGGGCACCTTCACACTGCTATCTGGGCCTCCCTGCACCATCTCTTCCTCCGTCTTGCTGCTGCTTCCCTCCCACAAAGCTCTGGCCTTCAAATCTTGGAGAAGTGCAAGCATAACCTTCTGCCACACTCCCAGTTTTCTTCAATCCTTTCTATTGTTCCCTCATTTCTACTGCAGCAGGTGATCACTAAAGGTGATCACTGACATGCAAAGAAGTTCATCCAAATTAAAAAGATGAAATCACTACTCCACATTAAAAGTGTGGACACTCATTTAGCACTTGAGCAGCATTTAGGAGACAGTTTAGTATGAAAGTTGGAGTAAGGCCACTTTAACACTTGTACTACCAACATCTACACAAAAGCTCTGACCCAGCTTCACTAACCCACAATAAAAAGAATTAATGTACATTCAATTTTTCAGTGTAGACAAGCCCCAAAAACATGCAAATGCAGCATGCATGTGTGCAGCACGCCTCTGAACCACGCAATGCAGCGGGAAGGATGCAAGCTGGCCGCCTACTCCTGGAGGAACGACGCAATAAGGCTGTGCAGACGCTGGCACTCTGCTCCCACAGAGCAACGCTAGTAAAGATCCCCAGCTCCCCGTCTTACCTGAACTGCAGAGACTCCAACAAACGAGCAGATAGCATCATCAAACATGCTCTCGTCACCATTCAGAATGATGTCAGAGACCTTCAGCCCAGTGCCCTTCAGGATCTCATCTGCGCGCAAGATGGACTGGCGGAACAGCTCCAGCTGCATCAGGCTCCTGCCCATCCCTGCCCACTGCGTGCCCATGCCTGCAGGAAGAGCAACAAGAGCCTGGTTCTTGCTCCACGTCAGAGTGGACCAGGAAAGCATGGGAGCCCTGTCTCAGATGTTTGGTTTCCAGTCCCCATGGAACACAAGGCTCTGCTCTTCCTTGGTCTTGCTGCCACAGGGAAGCAAACAGCACTGAAGAGGGGACTTTCAGCAGAGCTGGTCACAAACAGTGGATCTGGAATAGCCTCCCTTGCCATGTGGCAACCCCTAGACTGTACATGCAAGTGGAACGAGGAACAAATGAAATGTGGCATCCATAACTACCCTGAGAGCCTGGCTGCACAGAAGCCAACAAACCTTGACACCCTTCCCCCGCCAACCCCAAAAAGTTACCTGTGCAGATGTACCAGAGGGGCCTCCCCGATTCCTGGATTCGCTGCACCTCTTTCACATCACTCTCACTGCCAACGAGCATGTAGCCCCGGTACGGCATAGAGGAAGCGGGGATTGCAGACAAGTCATTGAGTAGGCTCACAAATGAGTCATCTTCCCCCAGTCTCTTGCTCTGGTCCAGTAGCTTCTCCACAGCTTCTTGCGTCCTGCCAAAGCCTTGGACCAGTCGTGGCAAACAACGTGCCTCCAGAGGCTGGGATTTCTTCTTGTCATGCGGCCTCAGGATGACATGGACATTGGAACCACCAAAGCCAAAAGAATTGATACCGACTAGGCCACCTTTCACTGGGGTTGGCTTACAGACCACCTGTAAGCTGCCATCTTGTAAGGCAGGAATGTCTGGGTTTGGGGTGTTGTAATGGAGGTTTGGAGCCCACACCCCATTTTCCAGAGAGAGAATCACCTGAAAGACAACAGCATAGTCCAGGCTTTAGATCCCTGGTTTTGTCAGATGCTTGTTGGCTTTGTTCACACAGGACCCAAGACACAGGGTGCTTCTTAGCAGTCAAATTTCAACAGCTTCCTCCGTCACTAGATCAGATACCAAAGTGCTTAGCTTTACTACCCTGGGGAATGATACACACCTGCTAAGGCACAGGGAGGAAAAAGCAACTCCATGCCACAGAGCAGAGCTCGTAGGAGGATGCTCGTCATGGTTCCCCAGCTGTTTCTGGACAACAAACTGCAGGAGGCCAGGCCAGCAAGTCAAACAACAAGACAAGACAGCGGCAACATGGAACGGCTGTGTGTGACAGCTGTCACGCACAGGGTGGTGGGAGCAGGCCCAGACTGTCCACAATCCCAGACACTTCCTGTACTGCAGTGTCGGTCACTTCATCTAGCCCACCCGTTTTCATCGAGAGGGAACACGGCAGTTTCCAGGGATCATATCTGCAAAGGAAGCTTTTCCAGTGCGACCCAAACGCAAACCCTTGGGAGGTGGAGGAACCTCCCTTGGCCAGAGGCATTGGCTTGGAGACTGCCTGCTGCTTCCACATACATGGCAACAGAGCTGTCACGAGCTAACTAAAGAGTAAGTTACCTAACCCCTTCCTCTGTTAAAAAGGGAAGGAAAGATGCATCCCTTATCCACTGCCAAGTTGATCACTTTGACACCAAGAGCTCAGGCTGCATCCCACCCTTCCTAGTGCCCTGGTGTCCCAAACTTTGGGAGCTTCCAGCGCTCCAGGTGCTGCCCCCAAAAGCAGCTTTGTACCAATGGAAAGACTTATGGCAGCAGATGGCATTTTGATATCAGTTACTATTAAGAAATGCAGTGGGGTCACAGGTCCATTCCAGGAGCCCTGCTTTTGAGCACGATTCAAGTTTGCTCAGAATCCAGATCAAAGAAGACAGAACAAGAGGCCTGGGCGCTGTGCCTCCCTTCGACACAGCATTCAGAGCCCGGGCGGATGCTGACAGCCAAGGCCAGGGGCAACACCAGCCGCCCCAGGCCTACCTTGTAGGTTGATTCTATGCTAGTGTGTTACCTTGAGTAATGCAACAAGCCCAGAAGCAGGTTCAGGGTGACCCATGTTGGATTTAGTGGATCCAATCAACAATGGCTCTCGTCTGCCTGGACACAAGACTTTTGCGATGGCATTCACCTCTTGCGGATCTCCAGCCTGGCAGGGGAAGAGATCACACAGCGGTCTTACGCTGACCGTGCAGAACACCCCGGTAGCAGAACCGCCCCAGCCTCTCATTCTTTTAGACACAATGGCAGGTGGTAAAGGAGATGAAAGGGCAGGTGCTCCAGCAACAGGCAGAAATGGGCAATCTAGTTCTTTCTTATCGGAAAGAAAGGACTGATGGGTATGAAACAGAGGCAAAGAGAGAGACAGGAAAGAAAAGGAGAGAAGGCTTGTGGAGGTTATGCCCACCTTGGTGCCTGTGCCATGAGCTTCTATATACTCTATCTCTTCGGGCAGAATCCCAGACGCTGCATATAGAGAGCTGAACAACCGCTGATGCATCTCTCCACGAGGAAATGTTAGACCTGGGACGAAACAAACAAAAAGCCTCACCACAGGTTACCCACTTCCCTCGGAGGCAGAACATCAGCAGCCTCATCACTACTGAGGACACCTCGGGCTCCTCAGAAAATACTCGCGTCTTCCACCTTCAGAGCAAGGGCTTGTCAAGCTGCTGTGCTAAAGGGGACGTGGAAAAAAGACGCATCCCTGGTTTGAAGTGCACATCTAGGAAACAGAGTTCCCTCTCTTTCGCCAGCTGATGAGCAGGACCCATGCAACTTCCCAGTCACCTCCTCCCCTACTGTGACAAGGCCTGGATGGCTGGACTTCTCAGGATGACATGGGGAGAGTAGGGCTGCTCAGGTGGATGCTCCCCTGCGCTTCAATTCTGACAGCAGGACAACAATCACACACCACTCCTTGCTTCTTCACCAAGTCACTTAAGGAGATCCTGGAGTCTCTGCTCTGTCATAGGGGTGACAGGATCCTGCACTCCCTGCCCTGAAGAAAAGAACCTCTTAAAGAGAGCTGAAGGCACCAATCATTGCTCCCTGAGGTTCAACACTCACCTTGTTCCTTAAAACCATCAGTGTTGGTCCCAGCATTGACTATTGTGGCATAAACCCGTTTGGCCATGGATTTCTTGGTTAACAAAACCATAACGACAGCTTCAGAGCGGCAATATCCATCTCCTAGGGATGAGGGAAGAATGAAACAAAAGCAGTGAGAATCAAAACGCTCCAAATGGCGCCAGACAGCGATGCACACGTGCCACTGCCATGTGCCTGGAGAGCTGTAAAGACTGCTAGACATTTCCAACGGAGCGAGAGGAATTCAGTTACATTAGTCTTCAGAGAATGAACGAGAGGCCTGTGGGGTCCAACACTGCTTTAGGAACAATTTCTCTTCTCTGGAGCACTCGGTCTTCCCCCGTGTTTCCAGCTTTGGGTTCTGCTGGGTGAGCAGCCCGTGGAAGCCCCGGCACTTGGACAAAGTAAAGCCCCAGCCTTCATGCCCTTGCTCTCATTCTCACTGTGTGAAGAGGAAGCAGCACTGGGTGCCTCCCGCAGAATGAGACAACTCGGTATTCTCACCTGAAGCATCAAAGGCCTTGCAGGCACCACCGGGGGAGAGCATCCCCAGCCTCATAAACTGCAAAGATGTGGTGGGTTTCAGCATGATGTTGCATCCTCCTACAAGAGCTGCATCACACTCTCCATGACAGATTGCTTTGTAAGCAATTTCCAGGGCCATGAGGCTTGAGGAACATGCTGCATCAACAGACATGCTGGGTCCTGAAGGCACAGGGAGAAAAATTAATAGGCAAACAAACAACAGCCACGTTGCCAATCATTTTGCCTGTCTAAAGCTGCCGTAAGACCTCTCCTTTTTCTGCTGCCGCTGGCGGTTGCTGTGGAAGACCACGCAGCGGAAGAGGTGGTAAGAACAGTTCGAGACCGAGACACAGAAATGGGGGGACATTGCCCCCTCTCCCTCCTAGGTCTAGGAACACGCACCTTGGCCAAGCCTGCCTCTTCTGCCTTGGCTCCCGTTAGATCAGGGCGCTCAGCCCCTCAAAGACTCGCATCCCTTACGCTGCAGTCCCTTGGCTCCCAACCGTCCTCCTTGCCACTGCCACAGCCTCCTCTCCCAGGATTTGCCCAGGGCCTTCCTGCTCAGCTGCTCTTCACTGGTCCCCTCCTCCTCCAACTTCCAGCCCACACCAGCTTCACCCCGTTTCCATCTCCTCTTCACCCCTTCCCAACCACCCCAGGCCAGGAAGCCTCTCCGAAGTGCCAGCAATCCCAACCCAAAACCTGCCTGCGTGTCAAGCCTGGCAACCCAGGCACGCCACAGTCTCCACTTCCCACCTGCCTCCTCCCCTGCGGTTACGCAGTGCCCTCCTATGGAGGATGGAGAACGATCGTCCCTCTCTGTCCAAACACCTGGATGTATGGCTAACCCCGACACCCCAGTGCTGCTGACGAATGACGCTCCAGGGCCCACAACGCTCACCTTTGAGGTCGTAGAAGTAGGACAATCTGTTGGCAAACATGGCACGCTGGCTGCCAATCATGCTGTACCCCACTAGTGTCTCAGGGTCTTGGGTCAGCACTTCAATTGCTTCGGCCCCACTTAAACCAATCCACACACCCGTGTTTGAGCCACGAAGGGAGGCTGGATTGATACCTGAGAACAGATTTCACACCAGGGTCAGTGAGGACCCAGTCAGGGAACTTCTGGAGGGACTGGACATGTTCGAATCAGCAGGTCCTGACGATCTCCACCCCCGAGCGCCGAGGAAGTTAGCAGAGGTTATTGCGGGACCCCTGGCACGGCTTTACCAGCACTCGCGGAGCTCCGGCGAGGTGCCGGAGGACGGGAACCACGCTGGCCCTTTCCCAGTTTTCAGAAAAGGGAGGAAGGAGGACCCAGGAAACTATCGGCCGGTTAGTCTTACCTCCGTCCTGGGTAAGCTTTTTGAGAGCGTTATCCTGGCGCACGTCCGCGAGGGGAGGTTACGCTCAGGGGCAACCAACACGGGTTCATTCGAGGCAGGTCCTGTCAGACCAACCTGGGGCCTTCTACGGCCAGGGCACAAAGTCCTTAGACGCAGGGGCCGCAGTGGACATAGTCTCTCTGGACTTTAGGAAGGCCTTTGACACCGTCTCTCACCCCATTCTCACTAAAAAATAGGGGACTGTGGCGTTGATGCCGACACAGTCAGATAGGTCGCTAACTGGCTGGAGGGCCACACGCAGAGCGCGGTGGTGGACGGGTCATTTTCGATCTGGAGGGATGTGGGCAGGGGGGTCCCCCAGGGCTCGGTCCTTGGGTCCGCACTGTTCAACATCTTCATCAGTGACTTGGACGAGGGGGTAAGAAGCACTTTGTTCAAATTCACAGACGACGACACTAAGATCTGGGGGATTTGGGCACACGCTAGAAGGGAGGAACAGGCTGCAGGCGGATCTGGACAGGTTACGGGGGCGGGCGGATGAGAACAGGATGGGTGCAGCACTGACCAGTGCAAGGTGCTGCACCTGGGGAGGAAGAGCCAGCAGCACACCTACAGGCTGGGGAACTCCCTTCTCATCAGTGCAGAGGCAGAACAGGATCTTGGAGTCATTATTGATGCCA
>JAGPOW010003420.1:135446-150961 GCA_030014935.1 Caiman crocodilus | reverse complement strand
CCCCAAATGCCAGCAACTACGTTTCAGCTGTATCCACACTGTAGAGTAGGCTGTTTAGAGTCCAAGTTAATAAAAAGGGACCCCCTGACTCTAGAGCATGCAGAAACTGGTGTGAAAGGGGTGTAGCTCTCATGTGGCTGCAGAGACGGGTAGAGAAAACTAGAAGTGCGCGCGTGGCAGGCAGAACAGGCTGCAAGTAACAAATCAGTGGCAAGGGAAATGGTCTTTAAGGTCTGAAGATGGCTGCCAGAATTTTAAAAGACATCTACACAGGTTCCACAAACCAAGGGTACCTCCAACAGACTCTTCTTCTGGAATCAGGGATGCAGAATCCACTTCCAAGCCATTTCTCTGGCCTTAACAGGCAGCCAGAGCCAACTCATTAGGTGGGATTCTGGAAGTCTATAGCAGACCTCTCATTTTACAAGTGCAAGACTCAGCTGAAGAACTTCACACACGCATTCATGTCCAGTGCTACCTATTGAGGGGCTTACCTCCATCCAGGATGGCTTCATAAGAGACCTCCAGAAGCAGGCGGAGTTGAGGGTCCATTACAGCAGCTTGTTTGGGTAGAGTCCCAAAAAAGGAGGCATCAAATTTGCTGAGGTCATTCAGTTTCCCACTTCTTCTGGGTAGCCCGTGAAATCCTGAAGGGGTGAAAAAAATTCACCACAGAAAGCTTTAAGCACAAAACAATTATTAGGCATATCAGAAGATGTGAATTGGGAATCCCATGCCAACTCTGGTTACTCTGCCTGACAAGTCCTATTGTCCAGTGCAGCACACACCGTTACAGGCGGTCTGTACCTTCCCACCCACCTGGCACTCTGCTGCTACAATCTGCAATAAAAAGATCCTTGATGAAACCAAGAACTCTCCAGCATGGAATCTGCCTGCTGACACACTTCGCTTAAAGGAAACTTCTGGCCTGGCAACTTTCACCACATTAATAAATGGCCGCTGAATCACCACGGCTTGCTGGTCACAGCAGGGCCAGGCGGTCGCCAGTTAGAAAAACTGGAGCGATTCTGCGCATCTGCACACGAGCTTTGCACTGTGGCTGGCACACGCTGACCCATTCAGTGAGAAAAAGTGGTTTTCAATGGATAACCCACACAGCCAGGAACGCTATGACAAGTCAAGGGACTGCTGGCATTCTGCTTTTCTCCAGACCCATGGAGATCCCATTTCACACCCACCCTCAAAAAGAGTGTTCTGTCACTCTTATCGCCATGCTGAAAGTCACCACTGGACACCCAGGACACAGATGCACACAGTTAAACTAGCCTCTCTGTGGTCAAGCAACACCACAGAGTCAACTGGGGCACCCCTGTATAGTACGGGCCACACTGAAGTGAGCCTGGGTTGGACTTGTATAAAAGCAAAAATCGCTGGAGCATCAGAAGCAAATGCGCGCGCTCAGGCTGGGCCTTCCCTACCAGGAAGGGCCCTTTCTCCCCCCCGCGCTAGGCACCGGAGTTCAGACCTGTGGGCAGGGATTCTCACGGCTCACCTGACTTCCACCTCCGCTCGTCATCTGTGACCATGTCAACGCCACCAACCAAGTTCTCCCAGAACTCCTCCAAGCTCTCCGACTCGGGCAGCCGCCCTGCAATGCCTGCGATCACCACGTCCTCCATCTCAAACGATTCTGCTGAGGAGCAAACCAGAGCAACAGCCAGGGTTTACACAAACATGAGGACTGGTTGCACTGCAGCAGCAGCCGTCAAAAACAGGAGACGGCATCAAGTGTACTGCTGCAGAAAGCTGAACTCTCACCCACGTGGGAGCCCTCTCCACTCAAACAGATGGGGGGAAGCAGAGGAGGCCCAAACAGCAAACAACTCCCAGGGGGCCCTGAGGACCTCCATTTCTGATGCTGCCAGAGATGGAGGTTGTGGGGGTGGAGGGGACAGGACACATTTTAAAGAGAGCTGCCCGCACATCTGAAGTTTCAGAAGAGAGGAAGTCTCCATCCTGCCCCAAGGCCCCGCTCCTGACCCAAGATCTGAGCAGACAGATGTCTGTGTCTTCATCAGCATCAATCACCTCCACATATCAGGGCTCAACTCGGGATGCAAAGCCCCCCCACTCAGGCAGGCGTCGGCTGCACACTTGCCTCCAAAGACAGAAGGCGCCCGCCGGAGCGAGGCATTCATTTCCCTGAACACGGACTGCAGAAGAGCCCCAGCGGGCAGAAAGGAAGGTCCGTCGTGCAGTGAAGGACCAGACCCAGGAGGTTAGAGCTCGCAGCCCTTACACGTCTTCTTTAGGACCCCACCGAACAGCTACACACTGATGATAACTGATGAGGCCAGGTGTGAGATTTTCCACAGCACTTGCGGTCATTAGTCCTGCATGCACGCTTCGTGGATACTTAGAAATATGGACTGATCACAGACAAGTGTACCTGCTCTCCATGGACACCTCGTTGTACTGCAGAGGTGTGAACAACTCTCTTCTTTTTGCTTGGCCTTATCTGAATTATCCTTGATAATTAGGTTTACCTATTGCAACTGTTCTTTATTTGGTCTGCAGCTCCCTCAGAGTCTCTCTTAGATCCTCTCCCCGTTTTTTTAAAGGCCCATTAAAATAACTGCTTCTACCTGGTAGTTAGCTTAGGTGGCATCTGCTTCGCTCCCAGCCCTGAGGAAAGGCATGCCAACACCTCTCCTACCTCTACAACTGGTCCAGTAGAAGATATTACCAACAAAATCTTCTCTCTTCCACATTTCCTGGGTTATCATGGCTGTAACACGACGGCTTAAAGTTAAGAGCCAGAACTCTCTGTACAAGACAGAATTCGACTCCGTTTGTCAGCAAAGTTTTTATCCTCAATACTCTCGGTGTCATTTCTGGACACATTTTGCAAATTTGAGAAAGTCTTCAGTTCGTGACATTTCTGAGCAGAGTTAATGAGGAGCCAAGTTCTCTCTTTCTACCATACATTTCATTTTCTTTTGCCCAAAACGTTTCCAGTTGGCAGAAGCAATCCAGTCCAAACATGCATTTTGCAGCACACCCTGGCACTGATCAGCGCCTTCAGGGACCAGCCACTTGGGTTGCAGGTCTTTTGCCAAAACGCAGGCTGCCCAACACATGGCATCATACGAGCGCGCGTGTCCAGTATGGGGTGCCGCACACAATCACACACACGGGCGTTCTTTGCGTTGCCAGTTTGCAGCACAGGGGAGCAGGGAGGAGAGCTGACACCGGGAGATCTGAGCGTCAACAAAGAACCCCCCAACCTGCGCCTACAAGAAAAGCAAACGCTGCCTGAAACCAGAGCCCGGCTGGCCGGAGCCAGGTGCTGGATCCTCACGGCTGCAGCCCTCAGAGGCCTCCAGGACCCCAGGTAAGGCTGCTGGGGCCAGCCGCCCCTACCCAACCTGGGGCAACGTGCTGTGTGCCAGAGTGCACGTGCATGGGCGTTCCCCAGGGACAGCAGCAGCAGCAGCACACTACCGCTGCTGTTTGTCCCTGGGGAAAACACAGGGTCTCACTTGTGGGGATGCACACATAGGGACAGAGCCTCACTTACTTGGGTGAAAAAGTCAGCAGTAATACCCTTGAGGGCAGTAAAGTTATTCCAGATTTACACCTACATAATGGAGATCAGACCCCAATTCACAAAAAATGGAAGATCCCTATCGCTCACCCAGTCCATCTGCACGAGGAGCTCAAGGAGAATTGCATCCAATTTTCCAGCCAACAATTAAATACTGCAGAAGAAGAAGCCCGCGATTCTAGTCAAGTCTCAGGCTTCACCGAGTTGCCCGTAGAGGATCCGGGAGGAATCTTCAATGTGCACGTGTGAGGACCAGATGTTTTCCCCCTTACTTTTCTCTGAAGCAGAAGCTTGTGATAGCTGGAGACGACAGAACAGGGCAGACCCCAGTCCTGAGGTGGCACAGACGAGTCTCTGGCTCGGGTGCCTGGCTTGTGTGCCTTGCCCGCGTGCTCGAGATCATACTGACTGGAGAGGGAGAAGACAACCTCCCTCCACCCAGATCCAGGAAACAAGTGGGTTGCTGGCTAGATCACCTGGGCATCTCACCACTGAAGCCACCAGCCCTCGCAATACCTCCATCTCCCATGCTCTGCTCGTGTAGCACAATATATTTTAGTTCTGTGGACTGCAATATTTGGCCTGAAGTCTTGGATCTTGATACAGACACTTGGGATAAAAGTGAAGGGGCCTGTGACACACAGGAGGTTGGACTAAATTATCTGATGTGCCCTTCTGGCCTCAAGCAATGTGAAGCTACCACGCTAGTCATCATGATCAGCAAGTCACAGCACAGAGCAGGACTTTCATAGGCAAAACCAAGTCTGATGGAGTGGTCCAGAGGGTGAGAGGGTAACTCTACAGAGGTTTGAGAGAGGCACTTCCCAAGCATCAGGAATGGCTTGGGAAAAAAAGCCAAAAGGTGCTGGTTTGAAAACTCAGCAAATGAGATGAGATAGAAGCTGATGTCACGGCCATTCTCTGCCTTGCCCGTCACCCGTCACTTGCTACTGAAAGATGGTCGAGGATCTTGAAGCAGCTTTTCCAGCATGGTGGAGAGTGGGAAGCCGAAGGAGTAATAAAGACAGAGGGGTGACATGGATAGAGTAAAAAGCTGGAAAGATGATCTTTGCAGCTGTATTCTGAATGGCTCAGTGCGAGACAAGTTCGCACTGGTCCAGACCAATGCAAAGGACACTAGCAAGACGATGGACGCCTGGGTAGGACGGTCTCGTGCATCCTTGAGAAAGACCCCATTTTAGAACGGTTTCCTAGGGGAAAAAAAGGAAGTCTGCAATACACATCTGCATGCAAAGACTCAGAGAGAGAGAGGCTCAAAGATGATGCCCAGGTTATAGACCTCGTGACAGGCAGAACAGTGACACTATCTGCAAAAATCACAAAAGCAGGACAGGACACTGTTAACCCTACAGCAGCCCTAGTAAATGGGCTCAAGTAGCCGCGGTTACATCCAATGACAGCTCCTACACACCCTTCCTTGGCAGATGGGATGGGATTTTTCCAACATTAAGGCCGACCTACAGTTCTACCGAGTGTTTTACAGAGGAGTCCTTACCCTAAAGTGCACCCAGACTGGTGTAGACACAGCGACATATCCACGTTTGACAGGTGATGCGAGATCACATCTAGATCTACAGCTACATTACAGAAGGGAGCAAGGAAAACCACGTGAGGGCAGGGTGGCGGGGGAGAGACACAGGCCTCAGTCCTGACGGCATCTATATTATTACACGTGGTAAAGGAAGACAACAGATTAAAAACCACACACACCAGACTCTGCGGTTTCCCAGTTTGGTTGGTATTGTCTGGATGCAACCAACTGGGGTTTCGATGCTTTCATTTTCCCTTGATACAGCTTGACTTTTGGCTGACCTTTTATTTCAAGAAGAAAACAAAGAAACAAAAAACACCCCATCATCATCTACAGCAGGGGTGGGCAATGATTTTGGGCAGCAGGCCGCTTACTGAGTTTTGGCAAGCCATTGAGGGCTGCATGACAGGCAGCCCCGCGGGGCAGGTTAATTTTACTTTTCTATATTTTTTAGGGGCCCCGCAGGCTGGATAGAATGGCCTGGTGGGCCACATCTGGCCCCCGGGCCCCATTTTGCCCACCCCTGATCTACAGACACCACTTAATAGATCTGCCCAAGTACGTAGCCCCCTTTTTCGCTTTACCTAGCTTTCCCCTAACCCTGTATCCCTCAGAGCTCAACCCTAACAGACCATTAGATATGGGCAAGCCCCTGGCTGGCACAGACGGTCTAGGAGCGAAGCCCTGAGAGATGGACAAAAGGATGATCTCCTTTGCTCTAGCAGCTCCTGAAGCCAAGCTGGTTCCAAACCCACTCGCATCTGCTTCTCTTTTGGATTAAGCCAGCAAGGCCAAGAGGGGGACGCTGGCGTGTGGGCAGCTCAGGGTCCCGCCTAAGCCAGTAGTCTCCAACCTGCCTAAGAAGATCATCTCTGGCATTTAAGAGCTCCCCAAGATCTACCATGCACTGCTGCCACATGCCCCCCCGGGCCAGTAAGCCTGTGGGGAGGGAAGGGGGGGCAGACTGAGGCAGAGAGAGAAAAAATTATTTGGGGGGTGCACCTCCCCAGCAGGTAAGTCCCACCCGGGCAGGGGCCTGCACAACTTACTCCTGCTTCTGCCTCTGCAGCACTGTCCCTCACTGCTGGGGCCTCCATCCAGCCCCCTCCCCTTCCTTCTCCTATCCCCTATGGACTGGCCCGCTGGGCTCGGGTGCGCGCGGGCACGCACGTGGGCACTCAGCCCCCCGCCCCAGCCTCGAATCGAGTCCAAGAGGCTCCAAAGTCTACTGCAAGAGGCTCCGAGATGCAAGAGGCACAAGAGCAGACTGAGAGGGGATCTGGTGCCCATCTATGCACTCACCAGGGGGACCAACGGGGAACAATAGGCGAGGCTCTGTTCCCCCGGGCACCACCTGGGATAACAAGGAATAATGGCCACAAAGTGATTGAGAGCAGGTTCAGGCTCGATATCAGGAGGCATTACTTTATGGTTAGGGCTGCCAGGCTCTGGAACGGGCTCCCAAAGGAGGTGGTGTTCTCCCCTGCCTTGGGGGTCTTCAAGAGGAGGTTGGATAGATATCTGGCCGGCGCATTATGACCCCAGAAATTGTTCCTGCCCAGGCCACCGAGTCGGACTTGATGATCTGTTCAGGTCCCTTCCAACCCGAGAAACTATGAGATCTACCGGTGGATCGAGATCCACTGGTTGGTGACCACGGACCTATGCTGTCCAGGTTTTTAAGCCCTGGAGAGATCACTTCAGTTTCACTTTATTTTCAAGCGAGGACTACGTTCAGCAAGCTGATGCGTCACTCGCAATAATTCTATTGTCTTGCAAGACAGGCAGAAGTCTACCGTAATCTGAGTGCAGTTGTCCAATGACTACTTGACACTGACAAATTACTACCTCACAGGATTTACATAATATTTCTTCTTAAAAAAAAAAAAAAGGTGTTGTACTGCTAAGTCACTTCGTTTGTCATCGTTAATAATATGTGCAAGAATGATTGCTCGAGTAGTTGTAGCCACTTGTTAGGCTTTTTGTTCTCTGGTTACTCGTGCTGCATGTTGATGTCAGTCCATTTCTCTAGTACACCAAGTTCAGACCATGTTCATCCTGGTCTCTACCGTTTGATCCTACTCATCTTATGTTGTTCATGAGCTCTTCCCAAGCTCATCCATAAACTAACCTGTAGAGGTCTAGCAGATCTAGAGGAGCCCTTTGTAGCAACTTCACTAATTCAGCACCTCTCCCCAGCACAGTACCAAAGGGTTAGTCGTTACCTGGTGGGCACCTGAGCCCCCTCCACGCACCATCCTACCAAGTAAGTCCCTGCACACCTGAAGCAATGGGCAACCGCACCTTTTCCCTGCTTTAAAGAAGGAGAGGGGCAGCTGTTGCAGGCATGCACACCAGCGATTACAGTCTAACCACGAATGTCTGTTTGACAAGCGAGTCGAACCACGGTAACCTTAACCTGACTGGCACAGGGTTAAAGTTGCAAGGGGTCTGCTATAGCAACCCACTGCAACAGCTTCACTACCGGTACAATTCATCTATACCCAGATGAGGGAGCGAGTCATGCTATTGGCACACCAAGCCTCTCTCATGGGACACGCCTGCACCCCCATGTCCCGCAACCGCTCCACTCCCCCACCCCGACGGGAAGGCAAGGTAGGACTTCCCTCTCCCGAGGCTTCCCGCAGGAATCCCTCTCTGTGGCCAGGATGCAGACGATCCCTTGACTGCAAGGATCGAACATGTCAAAACAAGTCCCAATCCTGCCACCGGCTTGGTCCAGACAGAACCCCGAGCTTCCCTGGAGCACCCCGAAACTTCAGCAGGGGCCCTCCTGCCTCAAGCAGCTGTAAAAACAGGGCCAGGAGGAGCACGGCCTTGCTGGCAAGCCCGCGGGGCTCCGGGGACAAGGAGCGGATGTAGACCGGCAGTCCCGCCTCAGCCCCCGTGTTGGCAGTCGCGGCTGGGAATGACCTGCATGAATCTGTAGAAACCGGTACCAGTGCATGGCGGACACTGGTCTGTGCCCTTCCCACAGCTTCCTTCAGTAGAGAGATCAACAACACATTTGCTTTGTGTCTAACAGTCACTGCATCTAAACCCAGCTCCCATCCCCTGGCAATTCAAGTGTCATCAAGGATAATATCTAACCCCCATTTCTAAAATCCATGAAACAGAAATGAAAGAAAGCACTTCCCCCAGACACCAACAGATTATACCTACTTTCTAGAGAGGTGTCCCTCAAACAGAAAGAGCAGGAAGGGTTTACTCCAAGTAGGCAATTTTAGACACTGCTCAGTGTCTCAGGCACCAAACATCTGGATGCGCTATTGTTCCAGTATGGCACAGCCCTATTAGCTGCCCGTTTATTGCAAGGCTGGACTGGTCTCTTTTCTAGAGAAATCTGCCTTCAGTTGCTTTAATCTCTTTATTCTGAAGATGCGCACTGGTGTCTGAGGAACACCCAGTGGTGTCTGAGGAAGAAGATACGGTTAGTGTGTTACCAGTAGAGCGCTGGATGGTCAGGAAATGTGTGTCTACACATTTGTTTCCCTGATACTACTGACCTGCACACACTTTATTTTAAAATGCGCACAAATATTTCCCCTTCTGATAAGGCACCGTCCCCTATTGCTCTCCAGCTAAATGGAGCAGACTTAGGAGCTGGAGGTCTTTGCTGGGACCCTCAGCTCTTGGAGTCCTTGAAGACCATGACAAGCTTCAGTAGGTTTTAAAGCTCCTTAGAACATGCAAAGAGCAGGTGAAGACCTGACGGCGCCTACACAACTCAAGGGATGAGCATGCAATAGTAAAGCATTAGGAAACAATGCTTCCCACAGCTACAGCTCAATGAACAGATGGGCCGGGTTTCAATAGACCTCGCCTTTGGGCGCTCCAATGTTAATTAGTCCCTAGCTAATTGCAGTAACTGGGGACTGTCGATGGTCAAAGGTATGCCAGATACAAGCTGGCGTGGGTGCAGAGATGGCAAACGGCAGGGCCACCACGTCAAGAGCTCTAGTGCAGAGAGCTGTACTGGGACAGGACTCCCACTGGTTTTGCTTGTTCCGTTCAGACGGCTCCTTCAGCAGCCTTCGCTCCACCTGCACTAAGGAGACCTGCCAGCACTGCTGCACCGGCAAACCCCTTCGGGGTAGGCAAGTGCTACAGGAGGCTCCAGCTCCTTGGCCTGGTCTTTGTAAGACAACACATCTCTAGGACTTGCTCTCCACACATCCCACTGCTGTTTTAGCAATCTATCAGGTCCCAAAGCACGAAAGCTTGCTCTACCGGAAGCAAAAAGATGGGACTTGAGCAGCAAGGCCAAGTCTCCCTGCGCAGGTTGCAGGGCAGGGATGTGGGCACAGGACAGCGGGAGGGGGAGGGGAGCGAGGCTCCATGGGGGCCCTGGCTAGGACAGGGTCAGGCCACACGAACCTTTCCCACAGACAGCAAGAGCTCCGCCGGCCTGCCGCACGGAGACCGGTGCCCTCTGAAAAAAGAGATTCAAGCCATCAGTGGCACCAACTGGGGACAAAAGCCTGCAGTGTTCTTGCTCCCTGACATCACAGAAGCGGGTCCCCGAGTACTCTAGTCAGCCAGCACTATTGATCTCTTTGTCCCTTCCCAACGGCTGGTGAACATCAGCGCCGCAAGCAGGGAAATGCCCCATTTTCTGTCCCTCCCTGCAGCGTAATGGGCTTAACTGTAACCATCTTCCCTGCCCGATATCAAAATGGCTGGATGCAGAACATCCACAATGCAGCAGAACCTCAGCCTCCACCGCCCCCTTCCTCAGCTGCTGCCTCCCCTCCAGCCAGCCAGACATCAGCGCGCCCGGCGCTGGAAACCCGCAAAGCCAGCCAGAAAAGCAGGGAAGGGGACGGGCCCCCAGGCCCGGTTCAGATGCGGGGCCCCGCAGCCCCGTGAGGAGAGGGGAGTGCAGAGGAGCAGGCAGCGGCCAGGTGATGGGAGGCGGCGGAGGCGCGGGCTGCGCTCCCGCACTACCCCGCGGCGGATGCGGGCGGATCGCGGCGATGCAGCGGGCTCTCGCCATCGGCCACCCCGGAGCAGGTGCCGGCCTCAGGCCCAGCGCCGCATCCAGTCGCCCCCCCGCGAGCCGGCCGGCCGGCCCGAGCCCACTCGACCCCTCACCTTTGCCGGCAGCCGGGGTCCGACGGGCGGGAGGGCGAGCAGTGCTGCGGGCCGGAGGCGGGACGCGGGTCCGTGCGGTGCCGTGCGGTGCGGGCTGGGTCGGGTCGGTGCCGGCGGGATGCGCTGCACTGCACCAACCACCTCGCCGGGTCCTCTCTGTCTCCCTCTAGCTCCGCGCTATTTAAGCAGCCGCCGGCTCGAGCGGCCACGCCACATGGGCTGACGGTTTCCTCCTCCGCGCAGGCCAATGGGAGCCGGGGCTGGGCTCCGCCGCCGGCCCTGGGGTGATGCCCGCCCCTGCCTGCGGCCGCCGTCGGGCAGGACGCGCCGGCCCCGCCGCCCCCGCCTCCCCGGGACACCCCGGCGCCCGCAGCCCCCGCCGGCACCCCCCCCGCAGCGCACCCCGGCCCCGCCCCGCTCGCAGCCGGCCCACACGTGTTCGCGGGACGCGGTGTGTGTGGGGGGGTCGGTGGCGCGCACACACGTGTCCGCGGGACGCGGTGGGGGGGTCGGTGGCGCGCACACACGTGTCCGCGGGCCGGGCCGTGGAGGCAAGCGGCGGCCTGGGCCCCCACGCGCGGCGCACGCAGGTGGCAGCCAATGGCGGCGGGGCGCGGGCGGGGGCGCGGCGTGACAGCCAATGGCGCGGCCCGAGTGGGCGTTGCTAGGCGATAGCGCGATGGGCGGCGCGGGGCCGTCCCTGCGCCTATTCGCGGTCATTGACCCCGGCGCCGCGCGCTCGCGGGGTTACTGTCGGTCACGGCGCTGCGCAGCGGCGAGCCGCGCCGCCCGGCAAGGGCGGGGGGCGAGGCGAGTCCCGGCAGCGGCGCTCCGCGCTCGGAGATGCCCGCGGGCGGCCGCCTCCTCCGCCTGCGGCCCCGGCTCACCCCAGCCTCGCCCGCGCCCTCAGGAGCGGGCCGAGAGGAGCGCGGGCGGGTCTCGTCTGCCCCAGCAGCCGCCTCGTGGTGCTGTCCGGGCCCCCTGTGCCGCCTTTCGCGGCGGCGGTAGAAGAAAGAGGCCTCCGCCTCGGCGAGAACCGCCCTTGCCCAGCCGGGTCTCGCTCCCGGGGCCTCCGCTCGGGGCTGGGAGGCGGGGACGCTGGCCTGGCCTCTCCTCGCCGGCCGGCCGCCACCTGCGCGCGCGGAGGGACGAGGGCGCCAGCGCCCGCACCGGCGGAGGCAGAGATCGGGCACAGGAAAATCCTGCCCACCGCCCCGTGACGGGCTGCGGGTGGACCCGGCCTCCCCGCGCGGGCCGGCTGCAGCACACCCCCAGAAAGCAGCATTCCAGCGTGGGGGTCACATACAGCAGCAGGCCGCCCGCCCGCCGCGACCGCCCGGGGGCTTGGGCAGCTGCCTGCGCCCGGCCGCGCTCCTCGGCCTGGCGGAAGCCAGCGGCTCCGCGCTGCGGGAAGAGCGGGCCTGGCTGGAAGGAAGGGCCCTGCCGGCCCCGGCCCCGGAGGCAGCAGTGCAGGGTTCAACCTCTCATTTCGGACTGGACCAGCCCAAGCGCTTGGTGCCGACCTGGTAAAAGCCCGCGGCAATGAAGTTCCAGCGGTAGAACTAACGTTACTGACACGTATGACCATCACACCTTCACATTAAAAGAAAATGTTTTTGAGCAAAAGCATAAACAACTATTTCTCCTAAGCTCTCCAGGCGTTCGCGGGGAGTCTGCGCTGTCCAGGTACCAGCCAGCTCAAGGTACCTCCTCAGGACTGGGTAGCTCCTCTTCCTGATTCCGCCACCAGTTACACACGCATTTAACTATGCAATGCAAGTAGCTGCGTTCATTTCAGTGCTAATATAGCAGAACCCAGATACTTCCCCGGATTTGGTTTCTAGCCCCTGTGCAAAGATGCGAGTGTGAAGCACGGGAGGGTACAGAGAGCTGCAGCTAATGGTTGCCTGGGACCGCCGAGGAGTTCCAGCCGCTTGCTAAAGCTTTTATTTCCCAGGGCTCCACTTCTCCCGCCAGCAGCAGCGAGCTCCCAGCAGTTGGAGAGCAAGTACCTCTGAAGGGAAAGCTGTGAGAAACAGCCAAGGGGCTGGTCTGTAAATCTGGTAATCCACTTAAAATGAAGGCTTTTAGCATAAACGCCTGGTGGGTTTGGGCCTTGAGGGTGCTGTTGGCTGCCCCCCAGACTTGCTAGAAGCAGCCCACTCAGTCCCAAGCCAATACCTCAGCTTGGTACAAAACTGCTGGGGCTGCCGTTTTCTAAAGGAGACTATTTCATGATCATTTTTTACAGGGGTCCAGGTGAAACAACTCACACACCGACTTTTCCATCGAATTGGAAATGCACAACTGCAAGACCAGGACAATTAATATTTCCTTCTGCAAGCAAATCTAGCATTTTTAAAAGTATTATTCGTGAACTAGATTTTCTGCTTTTCTGAACCATTCGCAGCCACTTGTGCCTGGGTAAAGTAAAAGCAGTGGTGTGAAAGAAGAATTCTGACATTGTAGCATTTTATGCCCTCTTTGCAAGGTACAGAAGGTTGAGCCTGTTATTTTTATGCCCCTCTGCTTTCACCTGAGTTTCAGGCTGCTGGACAGGGCTGACAGCTGTAGTGTTGCAAGTGCAGCAGTGCAGCACCCCAAGGTGCCCATCTCTTCCCTTGCTTAAACACGTCTCAGAATGACTCAAAAACATTTGCTAAAACTGCAAGCTCTGCTTACAGGCACCAAGGTTTAAATATCTGACCACCAGTTATATAGTTTAACTTCCAGGAAGTAGGCATATTAATGGATTCTTAATGTAATTAAAATAAAAATGCATGTTTATTTGTATTGATTGATCTGAATGAGTATAATCAGTCTCAGTAGTAAGCAGTCACTCCTGCAGCACAAGTCATATGACCGGCTCTTCTTCCCATGGCGTCAAACATTTCAAGTTTACTTTGCACGCATGAGGAGGACTGTCAACATGCATAAGACATAATTAAATGTGGATCTCTGAGATTAAAAACAAAACACTAAAGAATATGGGTACAAAACTTGCTGTCAACAAAGAAATTAATCTTTAACATTGTAGTTTCGGATTTTAGTCATTTTGGGCAAGATTTTGGACTTTTTAGGAAGTGAGAGAGAGACTCTGCTGGATTTCAAGTTTGACAGCATCTCAAGCTTTGTTCCTTTCACTCTCAAAGCAGCGCATGGTGCTCTCTCTTGATCCTCAGTTTTGACACTTTGCTGAGATTCTTCAAACTGCTTGGGCATGCATGCAGCTTCAAGGTCCACTGCAGGAGGAGAAAATATATTTATATTTCCACCCTCACTTAAAAGCATGAGACTGAGGAGTTGAGGAAAATGGGGTTGATTACTTGTTTTCTCCACATATATTGCCTTTATAAAAACACATAACAGGCATCACGTGTCTGGCATCATTCGAGTAGTTGTCATGGGACAGAAGAATAGAGCTGTCTATTGTACTCTCTGGACCAATGGTAGAAATGCTATGCCCCCACTACTCAATCCTACTGCCTCTTTACATCTTAAAGCAGGGCTATCCACCTTCTGAGTGGCCAGGGGGCACATGCCATGTAAACTATATACTGCACGGGCCACAGCCACCCTCCCACTTCCCCTGCCCCTCCATGCTCCGTGGCTCCTCAGTAGCACAGGCTGTGCTGCTACACCCCCAGGGATGGCGGGCAGGAAGCAGAAGCCGGAGGAAGTGGGGGAAGCTCAGCGATATCTTGCAGCAGCAGAAGATACAGTGAGGAAGGGTTTGCATGGCTCTTTTCAGACAATTCAGTAGGCATGCTGGAGTCGTATTCTGTCCAAAGGTCCTTCTACTATCCACAGTGGGCAACCTCAATCTCCAGGGTGGCTGGGGTTTTGAGAAAACCCCATTGCATCAGCCAGTATCTGTGCAAGTCAAGCCATGGCTAGGTTTATGCCCTAAATGCCACCTTGTTATTCCAGAATAAGGCAGAAAGGTTAGCCACTGTGACACACAACTCTGAGATCCTCCTGGCTCACTAACCCACTGCTAGGAACAGCAGAAGGTAGGGCAGGGTAGTAACTTAGGAAGTAAGTGGTTCAGAAAGACACAAGCTTTCATAGGCAGCACTCTACTTCATCAGATACTGATGACATCGTTTCTAATGACTTTACCAACCAGTTAGTCCCCGAGATGCCACCCTGCCCTGCCTGCTGCATGACTTCAGACTAACAGACCATGTACAGTTGGAGCTGGCAGCATAATATGGAAGATTTGAGTCTGAGGATCCAACAAGACTGCTGCCTTCTCCTTGGAAAGGCAGAAAGATATCCTGGCCACTTTGTGAGATTAAAAAAAAAATCCAACAATGTTCAGATGCCTATCCTGCCTTTCTACTTGGATGAGAGATCCTAACTCAGGTGAAGACAAAGACTTAAATCTATGGCCATTAGACAAAGGCAGAACTGCCAAGACTGTTGTGCGCAGACTCCAACCAGCTGCGTCCTGCTCTGAACTCTGGGGACAGGAGGAAATGGAGTCAAGGAGAGTGGCGCTTTCCTTTGCCATGACAGAATGGCATCAGATATGCACCACACGCACCTTCTCACTGTGCAGTGGAACCTCAGCCTCTCCTCACTCTAATTTGAAGCAAACAACCCTGCGTGGATTTCATAAATTTCATAGACACTAGGGCTGGAAGGGACCCTAAGGGATCATTGAATCCAGCCCCCTGCCCCAGAGGCAGAAAGTCAGCAGGGATCATAGGATCCCAGAAAGATAAACATCCATATGTGTCTTAAAGGCATTCAAAGTGGGTGCTTGAACCACCTCCGGTGGCGGTCTATTCCAAGCCTTGGGGCTTGAACAGTAAAGAAATTCTTCCTTATGTCTAGCCTGAATCAGTTGCAGTGGAGCTTGTGACCGTTCGATCTTGTCATCCCTTGGGGTGCTCTGTTGAACAGATGTTCCCCAGATTCTGGTGCGCATCCCTGATAAACTTATAGGTGGCCACCACCTCAGGCCACCCCTGAGCCTGAGCTTTTCCAGGCTGAAGAGTCCCATGGCTCTCAGCCTGTCATCGTAAGGTCTGTTTTCCTGACCTCTGATCATACGTGTGGCTCTCCTCTGCAACCTTTCAAGCTTCTCCACATCCTTTTTGAATTGTGAAGCCCAAAACTGGACACGGTACTCCAGCCAAGGCCGAGTACAATGGGAGAATGTCGTCCCGGGAATTGCTTGAGAAGCATCTCTGGATGCAAGCCAGCGTTTTGCTTACTTTACTAGCCACAGCATCGCACTGAAGGCTCATGTTCATCTTGTGGTCAATCATG
>JAGPOW010003420.1:96762-118227 GCA_030014935.1 Caiman crocodilus | reverse complement strand
CCTCCCCCCCCCCCCACCCCCACCACACCAAACCACCCCCCCCCGCCCCCGCGCGCGCGGCGCCCCCCCCCCCCAAAAGACGACTATCTTCTTGGAACATGGCTTGGAATTGGTATAGAGCAGCTTATGAACCCTTGAACTCAGGGAATTGTACAGTTGAACTGGGTTCTTGATTCTACTGGAAATGCACAAGTCCAAAAGAATCTATATCTTTCAGCCAAAAGTGTTCTGTTAGTTCTGAATACAAGATCAGTAAAAAGTCAGCAACTCTAATTTAGTATCAAAGGGAACAGGTCTGCTGATTATGCAAAAGATGTAGGTTGAAACACTTGGGCTACTGAAATCTGTGGGAATTCTGCCACTGACTTCAATGGAGCCAGGTTTTCATTCAGTCTGTTTTTCTGGCCATAACTTCAATTGAATATTAGAAGTGTAATATTTGAAGTCTGACTTCACCTATCCCATCTCCATGGTGTCTCTTCTTATGCTCCCTGTTTGTATGTTTAAATGTACATGCTGTAATAAGTATTTTGATGACAGCACTTTAGAAATCTACAGGTCTGAGTGCTCTGAGGTATGCTTATTGAAACATCATTCTAAGACTAATATAAACATACTAAATACATTTTCAATTTGACATACCTCTGGCAATTTAAAACTAAAAATCTTCAACTAAACATATTCCTCACTTAGGACCACAAGGCTACTATACAAACATGGAAGTGCATCAGTAATATTTCTTAGATGAAATGCATTTCCCACCATGTTTAGTTAACTCTAAAACAGCCCAAAGTTCTCACAATATTCCAAAAAATGCCTCTGGACTGAGATTTAATAGGAAAAGTAGCAGTCCAAAAAGCTTCTGGGGAAAGCAATACACAACAGAAAATATGGACAACCACAAAGGCTAGTTATTCTGGATAAAAGCCTAGATCTTTGGAGGCTATATTATTACCTGTGTGGTAAGCTGGTACTGCAGATGCTCTAAGGCGGATAGTCGGCACTGTGCTGCTTTTGCTAGCTCTTTGGGATACAGACCACTGGAGACTGTGTGAAATGAGCCCTGCTCAGAGCTAATGCAATGCCAAAATCCTAAAAAGATGAGAAAACAAACAAGAAAGGAATTTTTTACACTGTAATTCTAATGGATTTTCTAAACTATAAGTAGTTCCTTTTCTGGAGATGCTTCTAGCAGCCATAAATGAACTACAGAACATGACAGCCTCTTACTGCACATAATGCACACAGCTGTGTAGGACCTAGCCCAGAAAGGTCTCTTCCTATTAGTGACCTGTTCCTCTGGACCTCTGCCAGAGCAATTGTTTCATGGAATTCAAATCTTTGCAATAAAATGTTCTCACATGACTTCTATATTTGCTCTCAAGCTTATTCCACAGTAAGTTTATTCAGCTTTCTTTTCTTCCTCCATGAGAAATAAGGGTTTGTTCCCAGAGATGAATTACCCCATTTATAAATTTAAATAAAAAGACTTTTTGAATTTTCCACACTGACACAAAGGTGTTCTTTGCTGAAGACTTCCATGTGCAAGAATTCCTGCCCAACAAACTTTTACATCAAGTCTGATCCCAGCACCCTCCACATTGGGGATAAACTCGCTTTTGACCATTAGCACCTTACATTAATCATGAACTCTTTGCCTCAGGGATAAACCATTTATTAATATTTAATTTCTAGAGTAGAACTTGGCTCTCTCCAACTAAGGGTGAATTAATTTCCAGGCTTTACCCTTATGTCAGAGCCAGAATACTTTGTAGAACCAATTTACCTTCACGTGATACTGCTCCAAGTTCTGCTCGGAGCCTATTTCCCATTTCAATAAGCTGATGCTTCTCTTGGCTCAAACTAGAGATCTTTCTCACTGCTTCCTTTAGTTTACTCTGTATTACCTGTACAGAGCAACCAGCACCATGTTGGGGCCCATCACCTGACCCCTTCCCAGAAAAATGTCTGAAATCTTCTATGTCTTCTTGAAGTCCCTTGATCACTGGCCCCTATGAGAGAGAGAGAAACAAACACCATAAGGCATTCTTTCCACATAAGGATTGTGACAGAAATCTAGTAGCACAGATTAGACTTCAGTAGAGAGCCAATCCTTTTGGTAGGCATGCCACAAATTAGCCCTAAACTCTTTCCAAGTGCCACTCCAAACCCCTTCCTCTGACTGATCTGCTGTTTTTCTTTCTGTTCCCTAGTCTGGGCTCCCTGTGCAATCTCAGGCAGCCTCTGTGTTCGGCACGTGGCAGAGACAGATCAAAGAAGGGATGGGCAGTCCAGCAGCAGATAAGCCATGAAGCAGAAGTCAGAGCAGGAGATCAGACAGGAAGCATAGTATAGAGAGCAGAAAACAAAGCAGCAGATCAGGCAGAGGAAGGGGATGGAGTGTAGCCTGGGAACAGCGTGGGTCCAATTTGTGGTGTGCCTGCCAAAAAGGTTGGCCCTCACTCCTCTATCTGACATTGATGTCAAGACTTCCAGTACTCTTAAACTACATTTCAACTGTAAAATACATCACTGTGCATCTGTAGCCGCAGAAACGCTGCTATTGTTAAAGCCAAATACAGACATTACACTTTTAAGAGTATAAGTGATCAGAAACCAGTCTATAACCTTAAGAGAAAAGAGGTTTGGTGCGCATACACTGGCTAAAGAATGGCAGAACCTATTCTAAGAGTCCCCCACAAAAACCAAAGGGCAAATATGTGTTCTGTTCACTACCAATCTAAACTATGCCACTAACAGAAAACCATGTCACTTCGATCAGTTCTGCCTCAGGCTTCTGAATGCCTGTGCCTAGCCTAAATGTGAAAAGAGAGCAATTGATGTGGGTCTGTGCAGAAATCACATTTGCACCGTGTTCCTGTGCTTTGTAGATGCTGAATATTGATACTAAGACGACAATGCTCTTAGACCAACAAGCTACACTCCCAAAGTATTGATACTGTTCTTTGACAGACTGAACTCGAGTCAGAAACATCATTACACAGTTTTCCTATGTTACCGAACCTATTGTTAATGCTTCATGAATTACAAAAACGAGAAAGAGAAAGCAGCCTTCTTGTTTTGTGGTGGGAACTTTGGAATTATGCGCATTGCTCAGAAGACATTTCTTGGATAGATTCCATCTACCAGGCTAGTCCTAGTCAGGTCTGCAATATACCAAGGGAGAGGAACACATCAGAAGTGGGCATATGAGTTTTATAGAATAAACCTTAACAAGTGATCCAATTTATAAACATCAAGCTGAGGGAAACTGCTGTTCCTGCAAAGCCATATTCTTTGGAGGGGGAGCTCTAAACAGGAACGAACACAGAAATATTCCTCGTGATCAAGCTGAACAGGCTCTGTTATTCCAAATTACACAAAACAACCATTTTTGACTATAGATCATGAAATGTAATAATTAATCATATCCGATGGCATAATTGAGTTAATGATCTGCGCAATATACAGCCCATTACCATTTGATAGAGTCACAGTGCCCTCTAGCGAAGGTTCAATAGAAAGATACTGATGGCTTCAAAATGGTGTACACCACAATCACACCACTCATGGCGAGTGCAATGGGTAAAGTCCAGTAATCCAAACAACAATTATTGAAACCATTCAGTTATCTAAATGTAGGATCTGCCACCAATCTGTGGTGTGTAGTACAAGTGAGAGCAACAGTGACCAGAAGTTTATTTGTGTGTCGTATATATTATATAATATAAAATGTTAATTTAATATATGCTTCAGTAGCTGAACAATTTGATTTTTACAAATGGGTTGTAGTCCCAGTCGGTTCACATAACTGACTGTCTATAAGAATTTTTTTGCACTAAAATTTTAAATATGATCCAACTTTTTTGTGGTAGTTCAGTTGCATTGCAAATGTTTCATACACAGTAAGATGCCCTTTTGTGTTTCTAATATACTCTACATCAGCAGTCATTTAAAAAAAATGGTCTTCTTTAGGAGAGAAAAAATTGGGGATTTTTTTTTCTTAATACTTTTTAAACACACAACAACAGAGAGTCCAAAAAGCCCAATCAACCCCTGAAGAGTTAAAAGTGGACATTTAGGACTTGAAAGATTTTTTTAGTCTTCTGAAGATGAAATTATTAAACTCATCATAAGGTATGTTGAAAACATGTTGATATATAAATTTACCCTATGCACCCGTTTCAAAAAAAGAAACTTATATTATCTCCATTTACAGCTGTATTTGGTAAGCTAAAATTTGAGGAATTTAATGGAAGAAAACTCAATCTAGATACCTATGCAAATCAGAGATGAATTAAAGCAATATGGCTGGGGAAAAGAAAAAAGATTAATGCAGTTCTGAGTCACGTATAAAAAAGCATTATATCTGATGGAATTTCCAGACAATAATCCCTCTCTCTACAGAATGTGCTAATAGCCTACATGCATCTGAAAAACAGGAAGAACCTGTGTGAGGGACAGAGCAAGAGGCCAGCTAGGATCAGGATGGGGTAGGAGGGGGGCATACAGGGCATGCCTAAACTATAAATGTACTGTGCAAGGGAGCAGCATGCTGAAACACACCATGATACTCTGCATTAACTCCTGAACTACTGACAGCAATGATAATTAATCCTCCTGCAATATGATGTGGACACAGCTATGCTGTTTACAGTTCTGAAAGACATGTAAGTCTTTCTGAAGGTGGCATGTACTTACAAGATGCATTTGAGCATGCTGCTGCTTGCCCTGGTAAGCCTACAGCGCAGACAGGCCCAAAGTTGGCACAAAGCTGCTTCTGGCTCCCTTTCCATCCTGTACTGAGTACTGATTAGCCAGATGGAGAAAAATAACATGAAAACTGTATGACATACCAATCATTACAGTTCTGGGTAGCACAAACATTTTCCATACCTTTTTTGTGTGTGGTGTTGCCATGGAGCCAAGATGAGCTACTCTGGCTTCCAGCTTCTTCAAAGCAGCTCTAGTGAAAACATCATCTGTACACAGTGCACATGGAAGTAAGAGCAAATGAAACAAAACCAACTGTAATTTTGTACACGTTCTACAAAACTGATCAAGAAATATTTATTTTGAGTATTCAAAGCCAATAATCTCAGAATCTGGTATCATTGAAAGAGACATACTTTTCGAATAAAAACAAGGGATAGCACTTGGAATACAGAATTAATATGTACATGTAGGAGAACAACCTCCAGCTCTTATGGACAGAAGTACTGACAGTTATGAAGCATATGCTGTGTTTTATTAATTTATAACCATCCAAAAAGCAATGACTTTGTCTAAATGTTATTAAGAAGAAATATTCTTAGGCCACTGGTATATACATGCCAAAAGTAATTGTGATTGTAAATCGAAGTGATTAGGAGATGGAAATTTTACAGTCAGTATGTTTCTGGAGGGAAAGGTAGTTAGACATGTTGGTCTGAAGTCAGGCAGACATCAGGATAGATATACACCTTACAGACTAACTATATCACAGATGCAGAAGCAGATCCAGCATTCTGCAAACAGAAATGCGGGAGAAGTGACCTGGGCTGCAGGGGTGACTGCAATCCCCACTCACAGCCTCCTGCCCCTCCCCATACCAGGACAAGCAGATTGTGCCACAGGAGCAGGTACAAATTCATTCCCCTTCCCCTCCCTGCTCAGAGGCATGTCTCCTCCCCTTCCCATCCTCCCCTACCTACCACTGTTGCCATCTTTCCTGTCCTGGGGGAAGAGGTGCTCCAGAGCTGTGCAGGGGGTAGACTTATCCTAGGACAGTGGTGGAAGGTAGACAGGTTCCCCACTCTCTGTGCTTACTCCCAGAACAGTAGGAAATAGCTGGAAGGACCAGGCAGGTAGGGGGAACCCATCCATCTGCCTCTGCCACCATCCCAAGCTGAGCCTATGCCCCATGCAGGGTACCAGGTAGCACAACACAGACAGAATAGCGTAGAAAGCCAGCAGGCAGGGGAGGGGAGAATGGGAGGGCAGGGAACATGCCCCTAAGTACAGGGAGGAAGGGAGAGGGGCAATTTGTACCCCCTTCAGGCAAGTTCCCAACTGCTGCTTCTGCTGCATGGTCAGAAAGGGGGTGCAGCTCTGCTACTGCACTACCTCTAGACCTACCCCTGGATCCACCCCATAAGCTTTTGTAAGCAGTGGCTTACTTAAGAGATGTGAAGCTTACCAAACTTTATGCATCTGCAACTTAGGTGGGCTACAAGGTACAGATCTACCCTGTCTACTGCCCGCAGGGAAAATCTTTAATAAATGATGATTAATGGCGAAACATTGTTCTTACCATTAGCTTCCCTGAAACTGTAGCTCTGCGTCTGAGTATGAACATTTCTGGTGTAATTGTATAGATCAGAGGAAGGTGCAAATGATTTTCCGGGAAACTCGGATACCTTTTCTAATTTCTCTTCCATTGCCCAGCATTTCTGCTTTAACTTTCTTATTTCCTCTTCTAGTGACTGAGTGTAATCTACAAACATAAAAAATTTATCCTAGAAAAATTCCTTAGAAAACCTGAAAAATGTATGTAGGGTAAAGCACGGCTGACCACTTCATAGGGAGCTTCTTTTTATCCGGTTAATTGACACTGGATGCTCCTCTGTCTGAGAAGGCTAAACAGCTAAACTCTGGTGGCTCAAGCCTTATGTGCAGGAGTTGGGTATCATCAAAAAGCTAGTGAAATGAGTAATGGGTAGGAATCTTTGCTTCAACGGGTTCATCATTTTGCTTCACTATCCATGTATAAAACTATTAGGTAAAATAAGAGCCTGTGTCTAGTAAATATACATACACATATTTATTGACCATTTGCTTGGAAATAGCATGGGTTAAACTAACTCTGTTAGTAAGGCCTCAATCAACTCCAAATGTTAGGATAAGAAGGGAGAACCATTTTGGACAGGAAGCAGGGGCGTGGAGGTCCCTTTGGTCAGTCTGTTTTTTGACAGATCCAAAAAAATGGTCCCAAATGAACAGGGAACAATTCGGAAGAAACAAAAGTTTAACATTTGAATATTAAAAATCAACAGCAACGACAACATGGCAGAGGGAAATGCACAATGGAGAAACCTGGGTTTAGAAAATTGGCAAAAAGTATTTAAAAACATGCAGTTTGCAGCGAGCATTTGTGACAGGTAGCTTTAAAAGGTATGGTCTCATGTTCACTAAAACCCTCAAAGGCTTTTTCATTTGGGTTGGCGATTCCTTATCAAATTACAGTTGCTTTCCTTTCCCACATTTGCCAGTTCACAAGAGTCACAAAAATATCTCAGTAAAGAGAGAATCATATTTTTACTTTTGAGTATACAGAAAAAGAAAGAATGTTGGTGCAAACCTAAAAAAGAGATACGCTTTTTGGTAGAGAACAGGGCTGCAAAACTGCCACTCAAAAGGTAAAATTTTCAGAAATGGAAATAACTGGAAAATATTAACTATAGGGGCTGCTATCATCTCCCTCTGTCACATGTAGATACACTCTTAGCCCCCATGCTCTTCTCTGGACTTCTTCTAGTGACAGGTATCTTAAACACGACTATAAAAGATAAATTTGAAAAGAAGAAGGACAAAACTATTTATTACATTATGGTTAAAATGTTTCATTAGAAAGAGGTTTAGGTTGTAGCCGTGTTGGTCTAAGGATATAGGCAGACAAGGTTCCTTGGGTGAATTTGAGATCTTCTATTAGACCAACCCAAATGGTTGGAGAATAGTTATTAAGCAAGCTTTCGGGTTCAAAAACCCTTCGTCAGGCTAAGGCTAAGGAAGCTGCAGCAGTTGGTGTGTGCTCTTCCTGGACCCTAACTGCTGCAGCTTCCTTAGCCTGATGAAGGGTTTCTGAACCCAAAAGCTTGCTTAATAACTATTCTCCAACCAGTTGGGTTGGTCTAATAAAAGAGATCAAATTCACCCAAGGAACCTTGTCTGTCAGTAGAAAGAGTAATTTTTAAAGGATTATTTAAATAATTTTCTTATAACCCATGTCATTTAGGGAAGCTGAAGGTAGGGAGATCTAAGGTAAGAGATGTCACTTCAGAAGAATGTGTGAAAAGCCATGTGCAATGGTTACAAAGCAGCACTTTCAACCCACTTCTCTGTATTACCAGGAGTGAATGTTACTGAAGCAGCCTCAACATCGCCGGCAGTTTGCTGTATGCACTGTGTCTTTTCTTTCACAGAGGATGATGGTATCTGATCACTAAGGATCTCCATTTCTTTCCTCATTTCTGCTACAGCAGTCCGCAAGTTGGTGTTCTGCTGCTGCAACTTTTGTATCACAGTGGAAGGAAAATCCTTTTCAAGAACTCCCTTATCATCATAAAGAAATAACTGAAAAGCAAAAATAACACAATAGCACCGTGCTATTTTTGGTAAACATGACAAAGGGCTGACATTGTCTACTTCATGTCAACCACCACGACCACCACCACCATCTGCTCAAAGATGGACAACATTATAATCGTGTAGGACGAGACCAGAAAAGAGAGGAAAACACCAGTAATCAGGTAACTCCAGGAACTGACTGGGTGAAAAGTGCAATGCAATGGAAAAACTGTGATCAGCTCTATTACCTAAACTACAAGTTCCCTGAGTTGGGAATAGGGGAAGGCAGGAACAGAATGGAATAAACTGGATAGAGGTCCCTACACCACATTATTCTGGAGATATACTTTCAGGCTTCTCAAAAAATCCTAAGACACCTCCCAAGCATGGAGACGGCTGGGAAAAAAATCCACCAGGATCAAATGCATTGCTGCTCACTAGAACTAAATAGTTGAGACAGCAGAAGCAGTTGAAAAATAACATTTAAGTAAGCACTTAAAATCAATGAAGCTATGACAGTTTTATACCACCAACCTTAAATGTTGGTTTTAATTTAGATTTCTAAGCCTTCAAACATTTGATGGCTGTTCTTTAATGATTGAGATATTGTATTGTGTTTTGTTCTTATTTTATATGCATTTACAGTTTTAACCATCTTCAAGTAATATCAAAGGATCATAGGAAAGTAGGGCTGGAAGGGACCTCACAAGGCCATCTAGACCAGCTCCCGGCTCAAGACTGAAATCTCCCTGACTAAACCCAAGTGTTTGTTGAGCCTGCTTTTGAAAAGTTTCCAAGCATGGAGATTCAACAGCTTCTCTAGACAGACTCTTCCAATGCTTGACCACCCCTGGAGTCCAACTTAGAAAAAGGATCTTGAAACATTTTTACCCAGCTAGGACTGGTTTTTAATAAAACAAAGATCTGTCTGTGAATGTATTCAGGGAGGGCACCATTTTCCCGAATAAGCTGTAATGACTGTCCACTAGGGTGCACCACAATACTTCTCTTACCTTTGTCCTTCAGAAATACCCTTGCTGAATACATTATTACTACCAAAATCTTACACGGATAATAAGCCACTAGTCCTCCTATTATACAGTATATAGGAGAAATCTTCTGTCCAGTCCATTTCTCATATTTTTTAAACCACTGAAAAGTACTTTAATCTGAAGCTGGGATCATAATTACAGATCTGAGGTACTGAAAGTTATATAGGTCAGAGAGTACTGTTTGGATAGTCGACTAGGCTTGAGTTACATTTTCTTGCCCTACTGCTCTGTCATATTTTACACACAAAAATGTGTGCATACAAAAATAAAGAAATTAACAAAACCCTAAGATTATTTCACAAGTTAGGTGTATTTTGGTTGTTTTCTTAGAGAAATTTCTATTAGACATATGCTTCTGACTTCAGCAAAGTCACATAAGGAAGAAATGCTAGGCTGTTAATCCCCGTGTTTCTCCACATTCCAACCTAACAGTCTACTTTTCTTGGCCCTCAAAATTCTACCCATGTGACAGAGTCACCACCTAGTGATCTTTGGTGTCAGATTAACTTTAATATGTATACTATTATTTTAACAGACTGCCGCCTCCACCACTTATAGCAGCCCGAAGGACATTTTCCTTCAAAAAATTATTAGATTTTCTATGCCTCAGTCTAAGATTCTAGACTGCTTCCCAAATTCGTATTTATTCATTCACAGGTGACATAATTATGTCCAGTAGCTCCGAGTTCAATATTTATTTCTGTTGTACTGGGTATGTGAATACTGTAATATTCAAACAAGGAGCCAAGTCTGTCTGCAGACAGTTTGTGCCTGCTTTCTATTTCTGGACAGAGTCAAGAGTTAGAGCCAAGTACTTATAGACTACAATCTTCAAGGACATAAAGCAGCAAGAACAAGGCCAGGCATGCTGCAATATTAATATGGCATTAAAAATACAGGATATAGAAAGGGCCGGGAAAGAGGCAACCAACTCATCTGTACTCACACACTACAAAACCACGTTACTGCCTAAAAACATACCAACCGTAATCTGCTTATCTAGCTAACTGCAGAAGTCTGCACTCCCCCCCACCCCTGCCCTTCCAAAGAAATGATTCAGGGAAAACTCAGAGGAACCTCCTTCCATATGAAAAAGTGACAAACTCTTGCCTAAAACCCACTGTACTTTGGCATATTTGCAACTGAATTTTAGGTTCCTATCTTAGCGTTCCCCAAATGACAAGTAGCATTAAAATGACAACTGTTTATGGGAGAAAGTAAATGTAAGCTATTAAAAGAAAGGACTGTATTGTGTGGTAGCACACGGCTGTGCCCTCAGCACACTGATGCGCTGACCTATGGCCAGGCCAACTACAGTTCTCTCTCTAGGGAAGGAGCCAGTTACAGCACATCCTTTCTTGCAGGAGATAAATTACTGCTCCATACCAGCATGCTGTTTTGGTCTGTGGGTGGGTGGCTGTGGCAAGCCTCTGCTCATAGCAGGAAGTAGTGGGAAAGTCACCGCTACTTTCTCCCAGGGGGCCAAAGGCACAATCTGAGCAGCAGCATGCAAGGGAAGGAAGACAGGCCCACAGCATGAGACCTGTAACACCCATCGCAGTTGATCCAGACTGACAATGCTGTACCTTGAATTATTAGGCAACTGATTAACTTGAAGTACACCAACAGTCTACTGAAAACAAGCCCAACGAGGTTGCGTGCCTCAGCATGGATCCATCTAAGGCAAGACATTCAGCACTGTCTAACCTGTTTCTGTTCTTCAGGCGTCACATCATGTTTCCTAAGTGCCTGGACTGCTTGGTCTCTTTCCAATGTCACAGCAGACAGGACCGTCTCCATTTCATGCAGCCTGTGTTCTGTCTTTTGTAGCTTAGCTGTAACCTATAAAAGCAAAGCAAAACAAAACAAAGCAAAATCAGTGTCTCATGTACAAACAGCTCACATGGTGGTTCTGAGATTCTGAAACCTGCTTTCACTCCAGGCCCCAAAAATCCAAATTTGAAGACTTTTGGGGCATAACTAGCAACAGGTTTGGGGAAGCACTGAGGGTGTGCTTCCCACAGTGAGCGGGGGCAGGGAGGAGTCTCTGTAGGTGGCTGGTTTGCTGAGTTCCTGTTGGAATGATCACTTCAATGCTACTGGGATTTAAGTTTCTGCATTATTAAGGATATGAAAGCACCAAGAACCCTGGATAGGTACCTCTGAGTTAACCAACCTTGACACTCAGCTAGATGTCATTTCTCCCTTTGTGTGCCTGCCTGAAACATGATATTTTTTGAACATCTTGTTCAATCAGTATCAAAATATCAGGGATTTTTTTTCAGGGGACAAATTCCTATTGATTGTGAGGAAAACCCAACAGAAAAAAAAAAAGGGTAACACAAGGAGCCCCTGCTATCTGTTTAACAGACCCACAGCCTCAAGCCTCCTGTCAGTGTTTAGAGAGCAAGGAATGGCTTGACAGTACCCTCTAAGACAGCACTGGGCAATTATTTTGGGTGGGGGGCCACTTTGTGAGTTTTGATGAGCTGTCACAAGGGTTGACCCACCCCTTAACTGGTGCTCTGCCCCCTGGTCTCCACCTGGGCACTGGAAATCCTGCCCTCCAACCCCTGACCTTTGCCACCAGAAGCCCCTCCTCTTGCCCCCAGAAGTACTCCTTTTGGGATGGGAGTTTGCCATCTCAGAACTGGAAAAAAACATAATTATATACTAAAATTCAAGCACTGATGATAACATAATTTAATTGTATTTTAAAAACTATTTTTGTCCTGATTTGTGTGCATTTGTGTGGTGTCTATAGAAGCAATTGCATAATACCTCAAAATGAGTTATACTGCAGGGGGGAAGGGGGGAGCCATGGGTGTGTGTGCAGATGTGGGGGTGTTTGTGGGAATGTGTGTGGGTGGGTATGGGGTTTGTGGGGGTCTGTGGGTATACATGCGTAGCAGTGAGCGGAACTCCCCCCAGAGACACATGGGTGTCGGGGGGGGGGGAGAGTGTGGGGGGATATGGTGGTTGTGGGGTCCGTGATTGTGTGTGGGGGAGGGTGTAGCTGTGGGAGTGTACATGGGAGCCCCCATGTGTGCCCCCCTGAGCCAGTCAATACCTGCTCCACGACATCCTGGAGACCGCATGCGTTGCAGCGCCTTCCCACCACCGCCAGCAGTGCACAGCCCCAGCCTACCCTGCACCTGCTCCAGACTCAGCCCCACAGGGGCGGCTCAGCAAGAACCCCGGACAGCCCTGACCTGGCCTGCCCTGACCCTCACCTGCTCCACACCAGCTGCCTGTGGCTGAGAGTGCCACAGTGCCTGCTGCTGAGAGTCCGGGGAGTGCTGGCCCCGGACTCTCAGCAGCAGTGGCAGCATGAGGCACGAGGCAGAAGCTGTTGCTCAGTGTAGGAGGAAAAGCAGCCCCGCTCTCCCTCGCCAGCATCAGGCTGTTCTTGCTGCAGCACCCGGAGCCTAAGCCATACCAGGTTGCCCTGCGTCTGCTCTGCAGTGCCACCACTTCCCTGGCAGACAGCCAGGAACAGGGCAGCCTAGCACGGTGCAGGCTCTGGGCGGCTGCAGCAGAAACAGCCCGGTGGTGGCGATGGGGTGGGGCCGCTTCCCCCCCCAGCACTGAGCAACAGGTTCTGTCCTGTGCCACCACTGCAGCTGAGCCTGGATGGGAGAGTTCAGAGCAGGTCCGGGGTTAGCTGGGTCAGAGCTGTGCAACGTGGGTCCCTCACCAGTACCACGGGGCTGAGGCCAGTGGCAGTGGCAGCCAGAAGGAGCTGTCACCACCTGGACTGTGCCTGGGCCAGGCAGGACTGAGGGAATTGTTGTGGGCTAGACAAAGACCCACTGCAGGTGACTTCCAGCACATGGGCTGTATTTTGCCCACCCCTGCACTAAGGTCTTATAGTATAAAACTTCTATCATCCTCCTGACAGTCTGAATGTTGACACCCTGAAAAAAAACAACTTACCTCCAGCCAGTCCAGAGAAAAACAATATGGAGCAGAGAAAGGGGATGTACTGGGGCAGAAAGGGGAAAATGAGAAGCACCAAGAGCCCCAAATGTCAGGGGAGAAAAGAATGCAGGAACAGTGCCCGGGCATGGATGGGCAAGAATCAGGAGGGGAGCAGAGACATCCTGCATAAGGGTGAGGGTGAAGGGTCAAATTAGAGGGGTACTGAAGGCAAAGAGCCCCTGATTGGTGCCCTGAACTTGATCTCCGGAAGAAGCATTAGCTTTCCCCTGGTTATTTTATATCTAAACAAACAGTCTACACCACTGTGTAATATAGACAAAATTCAGTCCAGCCCAGTAATGACCTGGTCCCTAGCTGTTGACAGTTTCTGTATTAGATCCTCTGATTTCTGATAATGATTCCTTTCAGCGTTCTCACAGCGCCGCTGCCAGTCCAGTTCTGCTTGTACTCTAGCTTGCTCCAGAATCTGTTCTCGTTCTGCTGCCAGAGACAACTGCTGTTTGTACCTATGATACAGAGGTGCAAGGGGAATTCTTGTTTCAGTTTCCTGAACTTCTATTTCACGTGCTAAGACACCATGAAGTATAGAAAGAAACATGGCATGTCCAATGCTTCAAGCTCTGGGAGGTTTGACTATGTGGAAACACGGATCAAACCAAGGTGAGTTTACAAGGGTAGGACTTACTGCAGAAGAGCCAAAAGCTCCTTGCATGCCCATATGACCATTCCCCACAGTAAGTGAAAGCCAAACTGGAGCATTTTGGCCCTGTTTTATACAGTCCTGGTTTTGTCCAGGAATAAGCTGCCCCAGTTTCACTTCCATGGATTGTAGGCACACAGCTACCATGCACCAGCTGCATTGTGGCAAGTCTCTACTCCCATTAATTTGGCTTCATGTGATTGCTTAGCCATGCCTTAAATCACTGAAATATACAGTTCAACAGACTACCAACCAACTTCTGAATGGCAGAAAGACTGAAGACAACTTGAGGAGTAGCAACTTTTGTATTATATACTGATTTAGCTAACTATGGACCTGGAGGTAAAGGACGAATCTAGAAGTACATGTAAATTAAATCCCTTTATGAAATGAGGACGTAATATGCAAGTAGTAGTTGGACAAAAAAACCCCAATTCATTCCATAAAGAAAATTGTAGAAAAACTCACATTAGCTGAATAAACAAAATGAAGCAAAAAAAAAATTACTTACAAGGAAAAAGAAAGGTATTGGAAGGGACTACCAAAGGGTGGAAAAAAGGAAGGAATTACAGGATAGCCAAAACATAATGAACAGTGACATTTCTTGAAAGGGGAGTATTAAGAGAAAAGGAACACAAGACACCCTTTGAATTGAGTATCACTGGTGCTTGGGTAAATGGGAGACAGAAAAAGAATCAAACTAAATTTGAGATTTTCACAAGCACTTATCCATGGTTCGGAACCTCCTATTGACTTAGCTGGGATCAAAGACAAAAGATATCACTGCGCACCTCTACATGTGCATAATGTGCTTTAGTTAAAGCCCATTAAATCCAGTACCTCAGAGCACTTTTACACATGCTCTAGGGATAGTGGTAGTGGGGAGGGGACAGCATTTTAATTAGAGCGGCTCTCAGAGCTTGGCACCTGGTGCCTCCTGGGTCTGGGCAGGGAGCACCCAGGGTCCCCGCATAGCCAATTGCCGAGCTGGTAGGGCATGAGGGGGGTGCCCGCGTGCTCCCTGGCAGACCAGGAAGTGGACTGGAAGCACTTCTGGTCTGCTTCCAGATTTGCCACCAAGGACATGGAGGCCCCCCCCGTACTCCTGTGGGACACTCCATGCGCTCCGGCATCACAGCATTCATGAGCCGCACTGATACCTCGAGGTACGTAGAAAAAAAACTTTTAAACCCGTGACCATGTCCGAACCGCTGACTCTGAATCAGCATCAAATCTTCAGATTCAGATTCAGCCAAATCGAATCAGGGACAGTGATCCAAATCAACAAATCAAATCACTGTCCCTGATCGGCTCAAATCCAAATCCAAATCAAATAGGGCCCGCTTTGCACACCCCTAGCGGACGCACCCACTGAGAACTTTCAAAAATCTTCATTCTAAATGTTGATCCTAACCAAGAACTGTAAGTGGCTCAATGGTTTAGCAGGTTCTTAAAACCCTTTACCTGTCTATATCCTGCTGCAATCTGGCCAGCTGTGCTCTCAGTTTCACATTTTCTTCACACAATGATTGTACTTGGAGGTCTTTAGAAACAGTTTCCTTGGAGACCTGAGCTAAATGAGAATCCCACCTTGTTTTCACTGTTACTAGCTCTTCTTGAAGCCTGTGCAAAAAAATAAAAAATATTCATTGATTTAAAAATCTTACTTTTAAGAGGGCAGGCAAACAAATCATGTGGTATTGTCCTATAGAGACCTCTGTTCAGTGACAAATCTTTATTTAAATAAATAAATAAATAAAATCACAAAATGTTCCACTTCTCAGAGTCAGAAATGCATGTTTTCTAACTGTGTGCTACTGTAGAAAATGCAAATACTTCAGACAAACAGGCTTTCTTCTACTCTGGTCAGGCTCTAGCAGGTTCCTTAGTTAAGTTACTGTCTCCCTAAGCTATCTTGACTACTGTTTTCATACTGTCAGGTTTCATACCCAGTAAAAATGAAGCCTGTGTCCATATAGGATCATAGGAAAGTAGGGCCACAAGGTCATCTAGTCCAGCTGCCTGCTCAGGGCACAGTCAGTCCCAACTAAACCATCCCAGCCGAGTCTGTCTAATCTGCTCTTGAAAACTACCAAGCATGGAGATTCCACAGCTGCTCTAGGTAGCCTGTTCCAATACTTGACCACCCAGAGTCAGAGTTCCTTCTAATCTCCAGCCTAAACTTTCCCCTGCTGCACATTGAGGCTGGTGCTCCTAGTCCTGTCCCCTATGATTACAGAGAAAAAATCCCATCTCCATCCTCTCGATAATTGTCCTTCAGGTATTTAAAGGCTGTAATCAAATCCACCCTCAGTCTTCTCTTCTCTGCTGTACAATGTGTTTATTACTTATTTGAATGCTGGAATTGAGCAAGTTTTGGAGAGGAGATAAGGCTGGGAGGCACTGCAAATATGTGGACAGAAGCACATTACAGAAGGATCTTGACAGAAATGCGGGCTGAAGCTAACAGGATGAAGTTCAATGCTGACATATGCAAGGGGCTGCACCTCAGGAAGAAGAATTTGTATCAAAAATACAAATATAAAATGGGTGACACCTGGCTGGATGCCAGCACTACAGAGAAGGATCTGGGATTCTTGGTAGATCGCAGACTCAATATGAGTCTGCACGGTGATGTAGCTGCACAACAGGCGAATGTGGTTTTGAAACAATCAAAAGAAGCATTAGGTGCAAGGTGAAAGACATGCTAGCACCTCTTTAGTCAGCACTTGGTAGGCCTCGTTCAGAGCCCTGTGTGCAGTTCTGGATTCCACATTTTGAAGAACACGGAGAAGTTAGAGAGGGCCCAGAAGTGGGCAACAGAAATGATAGCAGGCTTGGAAGGCAAGTCATACAAGGAGAGGTTGAAGGAAATAGGTAGGTTCAAGCTTGCAGAAAAGGCATTTAAGAGGGGACATGATAGCAATCTTCATACATCTGAAGGGTTGCCAAAAAGAAGAGGGAAAACACCTTGTCTCTCTTGCTGCAGAGAGTAGGACATGAACCAAAAGCATGAAGTTGCAGCAAAGTAGGTTTATATTAAATATCAGGAAAAACTTCTTCACTATGAGAATAGTGAGGCAGTGGCATAGACAGCCTAGGGAAGTTGTGGAATCTCTATCATTGGAAGCATTCAAGAAGCTACATTTATGTTCTACGATGGGCATTTCCCAGACTTCTGGGCTTTGCCACATGGGGCTAGAAGGGAACTTTTTTCTCCTCTGGTTGCTACATGTCTGGGGTTTTTTAAAAGCCTTCCTCAGAAGTACTGTGTGTTGGATGCAGCCACAGCGGAGGATTTTGACTGCAGTGTGCTAATGCTCCTGCTAGGACTTAAACCCAAAAGTTCCTGGCCAGTGGGCCTTACTCCTCCACTCAGGGTCAGACTGATTGCTATATTTGGGGTCAGGAAGGAATTCTACCCCATGGTCAGACTGGTATGGAATTTTGCACTCCTCTGTAGCATGGGGCATGGGCCTCTTCCTTGGTCTCTCAAGCATATTTTAACAACCTGGGCAGCAGCACGATGGTTTACCTGCTTTATCTGTGGCAGATTAGGATGTTATGTCTTGTGATTGTATAAGGATTAACTGTATAGTTTTGCTAATAGGTTGTTAGACCATAGATTTCTAGAGGATGGCTTGGATAGGGATGATTCTGCCTCAGGCTAAGGGTTGAATTAGATGACCCCAGGAGGTCCTTTCCAGCTCTCCTTCTCTAGGACTCTATAATCAAAAGCCTAAAAGGAAAAGGAGTCCAATTCCTTTCATTCAAGCAATTAGGTATTCCGTCAAGTTGGTTTGACATGTTTTCTTCTTACCAAATCCATATTGCCTGTTACTGATCACCAAGGATCCAGGTTTTCCATTGCCCATAGAAAAACATTGGGTTTTCCCCCTTAAAGGAGAAAAATGTGGATTTTCCCTTTTAACGAGTAGGGCACAGACCACTTAGGCCAGTGGTTCTCAACTTCCATAGACTCAAGACACTCTTTGGAAAATGCCAGATCTTAGTTTTCACTCATTGTTTTATTCACTTTAACAAAGAAGAATGTTCTCCATTCACTTTAACAAAGAAAAACACAGAGTTCCAGCCTGCAACAAGCTGCTTGGGGCAGGGGGAATGGGGAAAGGTGATCCAAGGCCGAGAGCACACAAATGTGGTTGGGGTGGGTATGGGACAGCACGTGCAGCGCCGAGCTTTCCCTCTTGGCAGCCAGGAGCTATTGACTGAGCTGCCTTGTGCCACTCATCCTGCCCACCACCTTGGCACCCTCTGCATTGGCAGCAGCAGAAGGCATGGAGGGAGGTAGAGGTAGGGCAAGAGTCCCGGGGGGGAGAATGGGGAGTACATGCCCCCCAGATTTCTGCATGTACAGTGGGGTGCAGGGCTACAGCATGGCTGGACTGGCACTGGGCATGAGCCACCTCTGCAGCCCAGTGAGCAGGACCTGACACAGGAGGGTGGAGTGGGGTGGGGAGGCTCAGCACTGCTGCCGCTGTCACCACTGGAAGCCCCATACCAGGTGCACCACCAAGGTGAGGCACCCCCTGCCCACCCAGCAGCAGCAGCAAAGGAGCAGAACACCACACTGCCACTGCCTCTCCCACTGCTGCCGGAAAGGCAGGGAATGGCTCACCGTAGCAGTTCAGCCGGCATGGAGCTCCCAGGGGTAGTGGAAGTGGTAGCACTGAGCTTCCCCATACCTGCTTTGCCCTCCTGCACTGGATCCCAACCACTGGGCCTTAGAGGCCCCTGGGTGGGGGACAGCAGGGTGGGGAGCCCAAGCCATGCAGTGGTCTGCTCACATCCTACCCCACCCTTGCCCTCAACCCCACAGGCTCAATGGGGAAACGGGAGGGGAGGAGGGGGGTTGGTCCCCACACACCTCCTTCCACTCTGGCTGTGGCAGCTGGGGCTTGGGCACTGCTGATCAGCTGTGGCTGGGGCCCATGAGCAGGGAACAGGGAGTGAGCAGGATACAGCCACAGGGTCCTGGAATCTGGGGGCTGCCTCCAGGAGGACTAGGGGAGACAGGGGGGTTGCGGGTCAGGACTGAGGGGCCCTGATGGGAACAGAGGGCTGCAGATTGGGAGTAAGGGGCACAAGCAGGGAGGAGGGAGGCTGCAAGTCTGCAGGTCAGGTGTAAAGGGGAGGAGAACATGACTGTGGGTTGAGAGCGACTGGCAGGGCTGGGGGGACTGTGGCTTTGGAGCGAGGAGCAATGGCATGGGCAAGAGCAGGGCACCAGAATATCAGGGTTGATCAGTACCACAAAGCAGGGGAGGGGGATGCAGGTAAAGGTAAAGTAAAGGAGGCAGGGGGAGCTCTGATTTTCCATGATCAAAAATGTAAAGTCAAATGTCAAAATATATAGATATTTCAAATTTATTCTGTTATAGTGACTGGAAATCAGGATCCCTGCTGATCACATCTTCCTCCTCTAGGTGCTTACAAATGGATATTTTTATAAGTTGAGCTTCCCCAAGTATTGAAACCAGGCTGATGGGCTTCAATGCCCCAGGCCTTCTTTTTTCTCCTTGTTAAAGACAAACATCATTAGCCCTTCTTTAGTCTTCTGGGACCTTGTGGAGAGTCCACAACTTTGCAAATACTGTTGCTAATGGTGCCAAAATTTCTTTAATCACTTCCTGCAACAGCCTGGTACAAATTTGTGAGGCTCTGATAACTTGTAGATGTAAACAAGATTTTAATTTATCTTTCCCCTATCTCTTCCTTAATTCACACTGCACTATCCAGTATGCATCCAAAACAAGGCAGGGACACCACAAAAATAAGAGCATACGATGGTACTGTAACAAAGATGTGAAACAGCAAAAGAAAAAAAAATTGTGTATGTAACCTACTTTTGGTATCTCTCTAGAATGCTTTGCTTTTTATTTTAATGGTCTTTTAACATAGGAAGGTCAAATAAAAACCCTGCTTCCTAGTGCTAGAATACTGTGTCCTGAACACAATGCCCCCTCTGTGCATGGACACAATTGAGCAAAGCACTCTGTTAAAAAAAACAAACAGCCCTGCCTCACTGACTAGATAGTTTTAGGCAATTAGGCATGTTTTCCAGAGTCCCGCTTTATTTCATATAACGTTATATTGAACAACATTTCTCTACAGAACAACATTTCATGATATTGATACCTCCCCCCAGGAAAGAATACAACACTGGATCTATTTGAAAAATTGTAAACCTGGCCATGAGTCTACCTTGAACAACTATACACTTTTTTATTCAAATTCAGAGTGATGCACAACACAGCCCTTGATGTTCTGAATTCCTCCAAGACAATCAAGTCATACTCACTTTTCAATAAGAGCATCTTTCTCTCTCAAGCAATCTGCTTGACTCCATTCACTTCTACGCAATTCTGTTTCCAGATTTTCATGGCTTATTTGCAGTTCTCTTATATGATTCTCCCACTTCTGTACTTGCTCAGAATGAGCTTCTTTCACTGAAGCTAGTACTGCTTCCTTTTCCTTGGCAAAGCGATCCAGAACTTCATGTCTAAAAACCATAAATATGCAAAATAAGATTACTATTTGTTTAGGTTTTTCCCACGATACCAGATTTAAAATAAAGAAGCACAATTACCCAAATGATCTGCACCACAGAGCAGTTGAAGAGAATGAACAAATATTCCTGTCAACTGTAGGTGCATTTACACGTTGTTACACAGCAACGCTGTTACTGTGTCAAGCTTTAGTACTTTCTTTTGGAATTACTAAAACACAGCACAGTATAGGCTGTTACTGCAGTGTGCATGCAGGACATGCTTAGATTTCGCAGCTACATTGCCGTAGCAGCATCCTATAGATGGGGAGCATGCTGCTATGGTGACATAGCTGGTGATGACATATAGATACATGTGATCACTGCATAGCTGTAGCGTATTGTACGGTGACGTAGTGTGTCGTTCTGTTGCTGTAGGGCAATGTGTAGACATGCCCAGTTTGTTGTTAGTCTAGAGAACTAAATGTAGAAGCTGCCAGATCAAGAATTAAAAGCATTAGACTGAACCTCATCTATCAGCAAAAACAAGTTAGCTTTTTCCCCACCGGAAATACTGCTGTTCAAAGGGATAAATCAGTACAGACTAAAATGACAAAAGAAGAGAGATCTATGATATACAACTGTAAAGAGACTGGCTCCAATTCAGCACAGCATTTAAACTGTTGCTTAACTTCCTCCATGCAAAGAGCCGTATTGATAACAGGCTCAGGTGGGCCTCAAGGGAGAGGGAGTTCCAAAGCTGTGGGGTGACAGGACAGAATGACCTCCCACGTGTTTCTGCCACGTAAACTTGGGTCACAGATGGTACTTGCAGGAGGTACCTTGACTAACATTAAGGATCAAGACGGGGCATAAAGAAAGCGGTGGTAGGGCACAGACCACTTAGGCCAGTGGTTCTCAACTTCCATAGACTCAAG
>JAGPOW010003420.1:84791-96415 GCA_030014935.1 Caiman crocodilus | reverse complement strand
GTAGGGCACAGACCACTTAGGCCAGTGGTTCTCAACTTCCATAGACTCAAGACACTCTTTGGAAAATGCCAGATCTTAGTTTTCACTCATTGTTTTATTACAGAAAAATAATAAAACAACTTTTCTGTTGCATAGGACTCCTAAAGATCACATCAGCTCATAATGTTTTTGACAATACGGATTCCTATTTGAAATCCTGTAGTTTATCTTATGAATGCTCATTGCACACTTAAAATTGCTAATAATGTTTGGCACCCCACAGAACCCTTAAGAGCATCTCAAGTCACCCTGGTTGAGAATCACTGGTTTAGGGCCTTAGAGGTCAAAACCAGCACCTTGTCCCAGAGTGAAAAATTCTACTTTAAAAGAACGTAAAAAAACCACTGTTATTCTCAGTGTTATACATAAACAATGCTTACTTTCTTTTAAATGTTTCCTCCTCTTTTTTCCACAACAGGTTCACTGAATGAAGTTTACCTTCTAATTCTTTTATTCTAAAACAACAATCATTTGAAAAGAAATAAAATAAAAAGTAGCAGTTCTGCCCCTAAAAGATGAAAGAAGTATGGAAAGGAAAAGAGTAAATAGCAAGCCACGAAACAATTTCCCTCATTTACAACCGGGGCAGTACAATACCGAGCATCTTTTACAGCTGCAAGATCCTTAAATTCCCAGTCCTTGCATTTGAGCTCTTTTTCCAATCTCAGATTGGTCCTTTCTGCCATTTGCAATGATTCTGCAGCTTTCATCCCAGCATCTTTCAAAGCCTCCAGTTCTCTGCTCAATAACTTAACCTTTCAAAGAAAGAGAACAAACCTTAAAGCTAGAAAAAAAGCCTCTAGAAATAGACCACTGGAGTGCCAATTGGCACACCTCGGAGCAGACTTGATTAATCAAGTCTACTGGAGTGTGCTAATCAGCGCACTCCAGCAGGCTCCACATTGCATGTATTCATTGGCCCCGCATTTCAAAATGGCAGTGGGGGCACTTTAACCAAAGCTCACTGATTGAGCTTTAGTTAAAATGCCCCCACTGTCATTTTGAAGTATGGGACACTGAATATACGTAGCACTGTGGGCGCTTTAATTAGATCAGCTCTCAGAGCCACTCTACTTAAAGTGCTCCCCTCCCCCCAGGGTATGTGTATACATGCCCTTAGGGACTAACTCACTTGGAGAAAAGTTTGCAATCCCTGCCCCAGAGTGGTCACAACAACACACACACCAATAAAGTCTTTGTCACTATGTGCAAGGGCTTAAGCAGGCAGCAGAGCAGCCTGCAGGCAATAACAAAGCCCATCCAGGGGGGAGGCACGACACACGCGGGACGACATGGCAACTAGAAGGCTGCCTGATTGGCTGCTTGAGTATAAAACCAGACCTAGGAAGCAGGACCAGGAGTTGCAACTGAGGAGCTGAAGAGTAAACATCTTCCGGCTGGAGTAGTGTACTGCTGCTCCCAGAACACCTGGAGGTTCAGGATAGGAACTATGGGGATGGAGGACGTTCCTGGTAATGGGGCGTGACCTAAAACTACACCCTGCTGGAATAGGATGGCGTGATGGGGCAGTCTCCAGGAAATGCCACACCTATGCCTCCCCAGTGAAAGGTGAGGATGGGACACTGTAAAATCTCAGCCCCCGTTGCCTTGTGGTATCCCGGGGAGGGGAAAGGCGAGGGGAGCATACCCCGACACAAAAGCACAGAGGCCCAGGTCCACTGAATCGGGCCCGACATGGGTTCCAGGCCCATTGAGTGGGTCCTGAGACAGGGCACAGGTCCACTTAGAGGGACCGGAGGCCCATGGGGCGTAAGGCCCAGAAGACCCGGTGAGGGGACAAGGGGACTGCTGGAGGCCGTGTAGAGTAAGGTACAAGGGAGCCTGAAGGGCTCCGCATAGGTCGGCAGGAACAGAGGCCCTAGTGAGGTGGCACAGTTGAGGCCCCAGTAAGGGGGCAAACATGAAGGCTGCCGGAGGCCGTGTAAATTAGGGTCCGAGGGGGCCTGCAGGACAATGCGTAGGTCAGCCGGAGCAGAGGCCCCAGTGAGGGGGCATGTGATCCAGGCATGTCTAATGACACCAGAGGCCAAGCTTGGATCAAAGGCTGAGTGCAACCCAGCAAAGGGGCCAGGACAGTTGGAAGTCATTTTTGGATGCCATCTGCAAGGCATGGGACACAGTAAAGGGAAGGTTGGAGCTGTGTATTATGCCCTTGGCATTAGAGAATTAAATGGGCAGTCTCCCGCCTACAAACAACTGTTTAAATACAACAAAGGTGTGGCAGGAGAGTCAGGTGGTTAGCCTGCCTAGACAGGTGGGTGGACCAAAGTAGTGACTGGCCTCTAGGCGACCTTCTGTCACACTATTTATTACAAAAGGGTCAACATATACTTTAACCGGCTTTAAGTGGTACAAACTTCATAAACCCTTTTAAAAAAACTAAAACAACTTATTAGAATAAACTGATATTAGTAAGAGAAAGATCTTATTCAAATTACATTGAACTGACCTTTCTGTGCAGAATCTATGCTTTTTGTACATTTCTTGACTAATCTTGTGAGACTGTAACAAGGCCTCCAGAGACCCATATGTACATTTTCTCACTGGTGATAACCATGAGCAAAATTTAAAATTCACCCTTTAAATATTTCTATCTTCTACTTGTCCTGGAACAACACCCTCAATCTACTGGTGAAGCAAGGAAGTATATAATTTTTATATGTATTTACAGAATAAATAAAATTTGGGATTGAAGTAATAAAATGTGCCCTTTTCAGGTTAAAAAAAAGAAGCTTAATGAGAATTACCTTGAGTTTATGAGACAAAACTAAGTTACTCATCTCATCTTCCTGCTGTTGAAATGCAAATTCTCTCTTTTTCATTTCTGCATCAAACTCTGCCAGCAGTTCCTGTAGTGGAATACAGTATGTATATAAGTAATTCTATGAATGCACACGAACACGTGCATACGCATACACTCACTGCAAACAATTTCCCACTGTTGCTACTGCTAGTGCAGCCTCATTAATACATATAGTAATAGGTACTCCAGTACATGCCATGTCCCAACCATCACTAGTGTTCTAACCACTGCGTTACTTCAATATGCTCCGAAAACATTTTAACAACACATTGACTAAAACCAGGTATCTGATACATGCTAGATTTTCTAACACTGCTTGCATGAATAGAACGCCACCAGTGCCACAATAATATTGAGGCATTTAAAAAAAAAAAAAACAGGTCAGTGAAAACAAAGTTCCTGCATTACATAAAACAATGTCTTACATATAGGGACGTACCTGATCTGCAATTTTCACAGAAACCATGAAATCAGTAGGTCCCCTACAAAAAAGCACAGGGACTGCAAAAATGAAGAGACTGCAAAAAAGTGTGAAAACAGTCAGTGAGTGGGATGGGGGAGGGGGATGGGAGCCTTTTCTGCAAACAGAAAAGGGCAGGAAGCCCTGGCATCCTGAGGCATGGTGGGAAGGAAGAGGGGGAGAAAGAGAAAATTGGAGGCTGAGCCCCTGATATAGGCTCAGTCCAGAAGCTAGTCAGGGGCCAGCCTGAGAAGATAGGGTGGGTTTTGGCATCAGCTTTTAAAGCATCTGCAGGCATGCTCTTGTAGCATGCCTGTTCACTCTGCATGAGAAAGAGAAGATATGAATTAAAAAAAATCTTCTAAGACTGCCAAATACGTTTTAGTGGTGGACCATTCGGCAGGGACCTTGCAATCAGATGGTGGCAGACTCTTCTGTACCATCTACAAGCTAACGCTGGGTCTGTCCAGGAAATCCAGCATCAATTGTCACCTGAAGTCCAAGGCACACATGAAGAGGAAGGCTGATGCAAAGGCTGAAGATCAGAGCAAGAAGCAAGTGACCATGTCCTCCCTGTTTAAAGAGACCATGGAAAGTGGCTTGGCAAGGCGAGAGACGGCTTTTTCCCTCACGGAGGCTTTTACAGCAGCCAGCATCATACTAGAGCAGTGGTCTCCAACCTTTTAAAGTAGAAGATCACCTTTGGCATTTAAAAGAAACCCAAGAGCCACTGTGCGTCGGTGTTACCCCAGCCCCTCCCCCACCCCACCCAGCAGGTAAGTCCCACCCGGCCAGGGCCCCACTCAATTTAACCCTGCTCCTGCCTCTGAGGCACTGTCCCTCACCACGAGGGCCTCAATCTAGCCCTCACCCCTTGCCTCCACCATGGACTGACCTGGGGCATGCACATGTATGCACATGGACACTCAGCCCCCCACCCAAGCCTCAGATCAACTCCAAGTGGCTCTGAGATCTACCGCAAGAGGCTCCGCTATCTACCGGTGGATCAAGATCCACTGGTTGGTGACCACTGCACTAGAGAAACTTGATCACCCCAAGTTCAGGAACTACCCGAAACAAAACGTGCCCAATGCCAGCAGTTTTGTGTGTGCCAACAAGCTTCACCAGGACTATCTCCCGCAGTGATTGCTTCACATGTAGAGTCCACGAAGCTGCCGTGGGCAGAGTATGATTCCTTTTTCTATGTGGCTGGCGAAGCCACCGACCCTCAGAACAACTAGATACTGCACATTTGTACTGGGGAGCTGGACTAACCAAACTCAGCCAGTCCACCTCACCTCTGTCAATTTTCCCACTGTATCCCACACTATCGTGAAGGTAACTGTCAGCTATGGCATAGACTTTATCGAGATCTCAGCATTCCTGTCTGACAATGCCATGTAAACATGCAAGGCTTTCTCCGATGTACTCCAAGGAATGCTGCCCAACATGGTTCATGTCACCTGCAATGCACACATTCTGTGCCCAGTAAGTTGCATCTGGCACATGCAGTTCCCCAAGGTGGATAGCCTGGTGGTTTCTTTCAAGAAAGCCTTCAAACACTGTTCAGGTCATAAGGTTCGGTACAAGGTGTCCATTGCCAGTCAACGTGGGCACTCACATGCCACTGCCACCGGAACCTGTGGTCATACAGTGGAATTTCTGGTTCAACAGTCCGTTACCACACCAAGTACACACAGCACTACCACCAGTTTGTGAGTGAGGCGCTGGAAATCGCACCCAGGATACAGGGCATGCTAAAGCTTTGTGAACTCCTTGAGCAAGGTGATATTCAAGACCAAGTGATGCTTGTGGCTGACATTGCCACCTGGTTTGAAGGCCTGCAGGTTGCAATCCACCAAGCACAAAATAAGGTGACAGATTTGATAAGCTGGGACAAAGACAAGGCATTGCAAGAACTGTCAAGCTGCCCTTCTGAAAGCCAGAGCAGAAGGGAGCTAGTCCAGGCAATAGCTGTGAAGCTGAAACATTATTACAGGTACGACCTGTCACTTCCACCACAGTTCAGCTAGCCAGCTGCCCACTTCCTTAGGGCTTTTTATATTTTGGACCTCAGCCAGGTCTCTTTGCTGAGTTTTGACCCTCAGCTACTAAAAGCAATCCCAGGATGGGGGAAAGAGCATGACAATGAACATGCTGCCTACGTGAGCTTTGTCAAAGAGTGCCAGATGCCAGAACACAAACTGTGCCTGTGTTCTGGGAGTCTGTCTGTAACTGGTTTCGACATCTTTACGCTCTGGTAAGACACTGCCTCACAAGTCCAACAACCTCGGTAGATGCTGAGTGTGCCATCCCAGTGCATAGATAAGTGATCACCCCACAGAGATAGAGAATATCTCCAATGACTGTGGCTGGGTGCAGCGTGCTCACATTTAATACATAGTATGAACTGCCTGTATCAAGGTTAACATTCAGTTTCAGTAAACTCTCTCTCATAATATCCTTTAATAAAGTGTATATAGTTGGTATTAGTTACAATTCATGTTGTGCATAGTACAGCTTTATTTTCATAAGGTATTTCAGTTTGGGTCTGACTAAGTACTTAAAAGATATTATTTAGAAACATGTATATAGTCAGTATTACTTGCAATTTATGCTGTCCATTTCTTTATTTCATTTTACATATTAATTAGGTACTTATACTGCTTAATAATACTGCAGCAATTTATGGCTTCCTTGGGATAGCCATGTTAACAAGCAGTCTACGACACAGTTAATGACTTACCCAGGTTTGATCTCCTCAACTGTGGGGAAAAAAGGAACCCTGAAATTATAAATACAGGATGCTGGCATGTCATTGCGATTATACAGCCTATATGTTTGCTTAAACCCATTTCTGATTTAGAGGAGCTGACCTTCCTTGAAATTTCAAGGTTGGCAAATTTAGCACCGTGCACTGGATATATCCTTATAAGAATCTTACACTCTCTCAGATTACTAAACACAATCTTACTGATTCCTCAGAAGGAGAGGTTGCCAAACAAGTAAGTAAAGCAAGAGCCACAAGCACTGCTGACACACAGAGCAGTAAAGCAAGGCTGCTGCACATCTCATATGAATGTGACATTACAGCTATGAAGGAATGTCTAAATGATTACTTGTTAAGTGCCTATCCAGGATATTGAGATATACTGCATCCTTTCAGCCTCTTATAAAAAAAAGGAAGGGTTATAATGTAGAAGAATCTAGCTAGAATGGCTGCCAAAACACAAAACTCTCTTGTAAACCCCTGTACCTGTTTCTGTAAAACAAGCTCTCCTTCAACCTCTTGGAGTTTATTCTCCAGCTGCTGTTTCAGCTTCACATACTCCTCACGGTGCTGGTGAATGTCATTGTTCTTGGAACTATAAAAAACAAATTTACGTGAAAATGTGACCTAATGTATCCTGCTGATGGACTCCCATGGAAGGTCCTTTCAGCAACCAAGTATACACAAAAAATTAACATGCAAGAATTTCATTTTTCAAAAAGTACATAATAAAAGCTTTCATCCTATAAATAACACAAGGTCAATGTTTTAAGTCTAAATAATACATAAGCAATTAACAATTCATAGCTTTTCCATACCAGAAGGGACCCTTGTGACCATCTAGTTTGATTTCCTGCACAACAAGGGACGCAGCCTCTGGCTGGGCTTCCAGAAAGATGTCCACATGGGCCTGAAGGACATTACTGACAGAATATACGTCACACTTTGGTGAGTTGTTTCAACAGTGAATGCAAAAAAGGTGTGCCTTGCTTTTATAACAGTATAACAACATAGCATGAGATCCAGTGAAAAGAAGTCTGACAAGGCTAGTGGTGAAGTAAATTCTATTACACATTTGTGTTGAAACAAAATTGATGTTGCTTGTATTTCAACTACTTTTAAAATCAGTATGATTAAAAAAATCAAGCAGTAACAATTCTATTTACAATTCTGAAAGTCTGCTGCAGCTTCTCTCACACTCCTTTGAGTCAGTTCTATACGCCACAAATTATGCCAGTCTTGGAGATCTATTCACATACTTTGGGTACTGCTGACAACCGAATCCAGAAGGCCAGCATAGAATCATAGAAAATTAGGGTTGGAAAGGACCTCAGGTGGACACATTTAGTTCAACTCCTTGCTCAAGTAAGGATTAACCTATTTCGGGTGCCACTAGACCTCTCATGTTCAGATCTTCCTCCAAGCTGAAAAAATACTCACAGAGACACAACCTTCAATATGCAGCTAGTTAGTGTGGTGATGTGAAGCAGGAATGACTGTATGACAATTTATATAGGCAATGAGTTTTCTGAATAGTTTCTCTGTGTATGTTACAAGTGAAAACTATCGTGTACTAAAGAGACACCTGTGGTAACTTTCAGTGAACCAGTTTGGGTACTGGAAGCAGTCTAGCCACAGTCACATGGAATCCTCATGACAGCATCTGTCCAAGTAGCAGGGAATCAATCTCTCTTCTCTTACCTCTGCAGCTGTTCTAGTTCTAACCGATGTTCTTTAAGTTTCTGTTGATACTGATATTGCAGATTCTCTTGTTTATGGGTTTCCTTGTCAAGTTTTTCCTGCAGTTTGTCCAGTTGTATCCTAAGTTCGCTAACTTCTGCTTCTTTAGTATGTTCACATGTTTTCAGATGGGCAAACATAGCATCATAGCGCTCCAGCTCTCGATCTCTCTCATCCAGAACTTTCAGATTATAGGTGAAATCTTCTTTTAACCTGTTAAATTTTTTTTGTATTTCTTGGAGCTGTTTTCTGGAGTCTTGAAGCATTGTCTTTTGAAAATGAAGTTGGCGAGCTTGCAGCTCTTTCCATTCCTGTTCTTTCCACGCAAGAAGCTCATTTAAGTCTTTTTCCATGTGTAGCATTGTTGAGCCTAAAATACCGGAAAGTTACTCATTGTGGCTTCATGAGTGACAAACCACCCCTCTGTCTTCCCCACTTCCCGCCTCTGCTATTGCTTAACTAGCTAGGAGTAGACTATTACATTTTCCTGAAACAGCAGGTACTGTATTGATAGATTTTTTATCCTCACCATATTCGCTAGAGCAAGGGGAGCCCAGTTGTAACCCAGTTATATGGATGGAAAACTGAGGCAGAGAGAGAATTAACAGCTTCTCAGTAGTGTTACATGGAAAGTTTGTGGTGAAGCAGGGCAGCATATTCAGGTGTTCTAAATCCCAAGATACCTGCTTATCCTTCCTCCTCATATTGTGTCCCTAATACTTTTGCTCCCCTTGGAAGGTTTCACTGGCTGACATGACTGTCCATCTGCACTTGCAAAGTAATGACAATTTTTTGAGGAAGGTACTGGCAATGTCTGTAAAAAATGGATGAATGGAACAAAATAATTTAATAGTTATAGAAGCTACACAACAAAATCCTAAACGTTGCCTTTCCCAGTGCCCTTTGGAAAAGATAGCCATAGTTTCCCATTGTCCAGGGTTGCCACCACCCACTTCAGACTTGCAGAGCTATGGATCGTACGTGCCTTTTTTCTTCTTAAAGACATCCGTGGTAATTTTACTCAAATTGTAATCCAACTAACTGGCTCTCTTACTGCACAGCCTACCTGACTCTTTCATTCTGCTTATGAGGCCAACCCCAATGGGCCGTTTATCATCTTCTCCCACAAACATCTTGGTACCCTTTTTTACCCCACATCATTTCCTTCTAATTTGAGTCTGCCAAACCATTTATCCTTCCTTCATTCAAATACATCCACAGTGCATTCTCACAATGTTCATGTGATATGAATCAATAACACACACATATACATACATACATACATATATATATATATATATTTCCCCCCCCCCACTGGAACTATCAAGAGGTGCAAAAACTTAAAGTGAGAATTCACATGTAACTCTTCTTCCTCACCTCAATCTCTTCCTACTGTTTATTAAACTTGCTCATTTTGCATCACTATATACTATTGTACCCAAATCTTCAGAGCACAGACCATGACTTCATTTGTGCTTGAAGGTGCCATTCATACTTCCTGGTCCTATAAAAATAATAAATGATAACATCCACTTAGCCTGTTTCCCTAACTCTCTGATATCAGTATAGTTTCTCTCACAGGGCAATGCTATTCTGTGTTGGTCATGTTAGATAATCCTGTCCGCATACACATGGGGATACACAGAACAATAACTCAGACAAGCGTGTCTTTCCAGCGGTGGCTTTTTAATCTCTTAAAATCCAAGAGAGATTTTGAGATCAGTCAACCTTATAAAAATATCCCTGGCTCCAAAAGGATGCCACAATTTAAATGTCATTTCTTTCAACAAAGACCTGACAAATCTCATTTTTAGGGCTGGGGGCTGTGGGAATCAGGGTGGAAGTGACAAACACAGTAGTCAGACAGAGCTTTGACTTTTTATGACGCGTCATGTAATAGCTATTACTAAAGGGAAAAAGCTAGACTACAAGACTCAGTGGTCTGATCAGTTTTTTTTAATTCCTATGACTTGGTTTTCCCATCAGTTTTCTTAGTCTTTGCTAAGAAAAGAAAAATTAAGTGAATGCTCTCTTTAGATTAAAATTGGTAGTTGGATATATCTGGAGAAGGCATTTATTTACATTTTTATAAATGTTATCTTTTTCAGTGGAGTAGGCAAAGATTGAGATTTTCTACTAGCAGCAACAGTACTGGAAGTGCTTATTGGACAACATAACAGAAAGGTCTATCCTTTTTATATCTCCCTTTTACTCTTCTCAGCTGCAGCTGGTCCAAATGCATTTGGCTTTTACCACAGCTAAAAATATGAAGTAACGTAATTCTAATGCAGGAATGAACAAGCACCAAGCTTATTATGTAAAGAAAGGAACAGTACTGTCATTAGTTCAGAATCCATTTATCTCAAAATATGTCTAATGCACTGAACAGTTTCTGCACCGCTAAATAAGAGTCTATGGTGCCAACCCATATACAGTGCAATATCAAAATACTGTCATAAGTGCCCTTTAAAAACCCTGACATGTGCTGCATTGGCTAAACTTAGCAATACAATCTTTACACAAGACCTTTGTAACAGTCCAAAGGGACCAAAAATAAGACCTTCCAGCTCACTGCCTCTCTACTGCCTCCTCTTAAATGTCAGTTATCTGAAGTCATCATATATTAAAAGGGGGCTGAGGAGCAACAAGTTTAGAATATTTAAATCTTTTATTTTACTGAAAATGTCATTCAAGCCTACAATTTCAAAATTACTATATAGCAGGCGAATTGTTTTCTCAAACAGTTGGCTATTTTAACAATACTAGCAAGTTAAGAACAGTTTTAGCCTCTAAACTATAATTAAGTTACCTTATCCACAAAACGTGAACAAGTCAGTCAGTGGAGCGTCGATGGGAAAGTGTTGCTTTTGCCCAAGGGCCCAAAACTGGGATCCCTTTACATTGTGAGATACCTTGGGGTCATACATGTGTACACGGAAGAGAAAACACACCTCCCAGAAGCTGTTAGAAACTATTTTTCTCCCAGTGAGCAACTGCATTTCCTGGAAAGGCACCTAAACGAGTACAAAAGTATTTGCCACCCACAGCATCGATACTCGCACAGTCTGCAGTTATCAAAAACCTCAGCAGATGTTTCTAAAGAGGGTGGAGGAAACTGCTATGGACTTTTGCAGAGCAACTGCACCAACGTCCTGGGTCCCTAACAATAGTGCTTCGAACTGTAGCACAGTAACCAGTAAAAACGTCTGTGCGGACAGAGCGAGGCGTCCAAGTCCGGTACTGCACCGCCGAGCTCCCGAGCCGCTGCTCGCTTGGCAGCACAACACAGCAGCAGAGCGAGGCATGCAGGGACAGGCCCATCACCTCTCCCATGAGGGGCAAAGAGCGGCGACGGGCAAACTCTCTTCCTCCCCAAAGGCTCCATCGAGCTGTCTTTCCCCAGGGCTGCCACCCATACCAGCCCGACATCCTTCACACTGCGAGATGCGACAGCTCAGGCAGAGATGCCACGCCGCGACACTCAGACAGACACACGCCTCGTCGGACAGCGCCTGCAGAGCCCCTGCTACCAGGCCAGGCGTGTCCGAAGCAGCTGCCTTGCGGCGCCAGGGCAGGCTGATGTGCCCTCCAGCGCCCTGCGGAGCTGGCCCCTGCTCCGGGCCGCGGGAGGGCCGTGCTCCCGTGCCTGCTACTCACCGCCGCCTCACGGGCAAGCCCGGCCCAGCACGGACGGCCCTCTAGTGCGGGCAGCAGGGCTCGCCCCGCACGAGCACGGGGCCCTCGGAGCGCCCCTGGGTCTGGGCGCGGAGGGGGCCTCCTCCTCCTCCTCC